>JAVTVY010022879.1:0-85304 GCA_036873755.1 Hanleya hanleyi
TGTTTTTATATGTGTGTGTGGGAGTTGATGTCATTTTTTTATTTTGTGCTTTTCATAGAAGTTTTCCCTTTCAGAAAGATGGGGTGGCCCTGAAAAGGGCCGTTGGAATATGTAAGCGATTACATCGTTGGGGGCTGCTGGCGTTGTCTTCTCACAGTACACACCGGGCATGTCAAGGCTATGAATTCACACACTAGGGGTTTGTAAGCGTCCGCACACGCTGGTATTTGGGCATGTCGATGTATACAAGCTACACACAAGGCTTGATGCCCACAGGGGAAAATAGCGTATTTGGCGAAGTGGTTACAGCATTCCACGCAGTGTAAATAGGAGGCTGCTTGGCGTTCTGTGTTGGATGCCAGTGTTGTTCTTATTGCGGAAGCGTAGTGGATGACGTCTTCGTTTTCTTTTTGGCTTATTTTTCTTGTATTCTCTCTTATTCTCTTTTTTCTTGCGTCTTTTCTGTTTTTTCTTGCCTCTTGCCTATTTCTATTGCTTCTGGCGTCTTTTCTACCGCTTCTGGCGTCTTTTTTACCGATTCTGGCGTCTTTCCTGTTTCTTCTGGCGTCTTTCCTGTTTTTTCTTGCGTCTTTCCTGTTTTTTCTTGAGTCTTTCCTTTTTTCGGATAAGGTGGTTTTTAAGTCTTTCCTCTTCTCCTCATCTTCGCCTTCTCCTTCTTCTTCTTCTGTTTCTGTGTCGGTTTCGGTTTCGGTTTCGGTTTCTGTTTCTTCTTGTCCCGTTTCTTCTTCTTGTGCCGTTTCTCCTGCTTTTTCTTTAGCTTGGGAGCTTTGTTGTTGTTTCAACATAGTTTCTAACACGCGGTCTATGTCGTCAAAACGTTGGTATTCGACTGGGGTAAGATCCGATGTCGCTGCTGGGAAGTCACTAAGATGCGGTGTGGCTGCTGGGAGGTCTCTAAGATGCGGTGTGGCTGCTGGTGGGTGGTGCCGGGGTTGAGGTGTAAATAAGTCTTCCATTATAGCATCCAACCATGTCTCGTCATGTACCATATTAATGATGTTGTCGAGCGGTTGTACTTCATTATCATCATTTGTGATGAAGTCTGATATGTCAATATCCATGATTTCAGCCAGGGATGACTCCATCACTGTGCACGTCTAGTAGACACTGGCATAATTGTGAATAAATGAGTAAATACTGCGCGCTATTTATAGTGTAAGGCGCGGACGTCAGCGAAATGGTTATATCTGTTTTGTCTACACTTACGCTGAAGAAAATATTTTTGTGTTTCTTTTGCAATTTTAAACTTGTGTGATTTTGCAATAAATGCCAGTGCACGTATAAATTTTATTTCAAGTTGAACTGAGGCAACTCATGGTGTAGCATTTAAAATTTAGCAGGGTAGCGATAGACTAAGCCGTTATTTTTAATAATTTTATCGATTTTTAGACGCGTAACGTTATGGTACGGTAGTGTGGAAAACCCGATACACTGGAAATAAATCGGTTTTCCTGGCTAAAAATACGTGAAGTATGTTGCTCACAGCCTTATAATGTGACCCTAAAAATTGTAACTGGTTTATCGAAAGAAAGAAAACTAGGAAATTTTTATCCTTGGGCAACGGTAACACAGCACTATACAGTGTGCAGGCAAAAATGTGAGTACAGCTATGGGGTGTCAAATGGAGAAAAAAATTCCTAGTTTTTTTCTTTTCGATAAACATGCTGCAGTGAACTCACATTTATTGGAAAAAATGAGACCCCGTTTTAAAGTTGGAAAAATAAAACACAAAATGTTTTTAGCAGATACCACCATCTTGCACTCACTCACACCGGCCGCCATCTTAAACCCACCACCCACCCATCCACCACCACCACAGCCGCCATCTTAAACCAACCACCCACCCATCCACCACCACCACAGCCGCCATCTTAAACCCACCACCCACCCATCCACCACCACCACAGCCGCCATCTTAAACCCACCACCCACCCATCCACCACCACCACAGCCGCCTAGACTATAAATAACGCGTAGTATCTTGTCATTTATTCACAACTACAATCATGGGTACAAGACGAAAACTCTTCACCGATCCGAGAGACCCTAGAGAACACAGAGAGGTGATTACGAGTGGAGATGAACATAACAATGGTGGAGTGGCAATAATTACAAGCTTTCAGCAGGTTATTGCCGACGAGACGATGATACGGCGAAGTGAAGAACAACTGCAAGAGCTGCGGAGGGAGGTAATGGAAGAAGATGCGAGGTTGATAAGACAACGAAGTGAAGAACAAGACCAAGAAATCAGGAGGGTGGTGCTGGAAGAAGATCAGGATATAACTGATGCGGATATAACTGATGAGGAAGAAGAACTCCCCTGGTTAAACAGTAACAGACCTCCAGCAAATACAACGGCTACCCAAACTCCGATTATAACGACGTCTGCTTGCGAAACCACATCGGCTAACGAAACAACAACAACAACAACAACAACAACAACACCACTGCCACCACCATGCTCTTGGGCCGAGGTAACCCGCCTGAACGAACAGATTAATGGCATGAGACAAGACATTGATCAAATGGACGTTATGATTTTAAAACAAGAAGAAGCCCTACAGAAGGAACAAAGTAAATCAAGCTGCAGTGTGTGTACAGAGGAAGAAAGCCTGTACGCCCTATTTCCGTGCGGGCATTCATGCCTACGTGAAGAATGCTGGGTGAGGCTAACATGTATAGGGGACATGTGCCACTGCGCTGAAACGGACGAACAGCATTTAAAGATCAAGTGTCCCGTGTGTAGGAAGCAGGTAGCCGGGGTAAAGAGAATTTACCGCTCCTAAAACAAGTGTCGTAACACTTTTACAAAGGCTCTTTTCAGAGCCACCCCATCTTTCCGAAAGGGAAAACTTCTAACTCAAAAAGCACCCAAAAAATTAACACCAGCTCCCTTCACCCTTTCCTCTATGAAAAAATTTTTTTAAAAAATTTTTAAATTTTTTTTTTAACATTACAGCCCGAATAATAACGGACTGAAATTATTGAAACCAACATTACAGCCCGAATGATAACGGACTGAAATTATTGAAACCAGCACAGGGGCTTGGGACTAGAAAGAGAGGGGGAAATTTAAAAAAAAAAATAAAAAAAAAAAAATGAACACTAACAACCATTTTTTAATTTTCTACTATTTTTTATTAACACAAATAGAATGAACGTGTTCACCAGGGTATTGAATTTTAATACAATTATACGCTATGAAGGCGCTTCAATGCACAATGAACATAAAATGAACATAATGTAGGAATACGTGAAGAGAGAAGCCGTATTTTCAGCTTGAGCAAGACTGGCAGATGATAATGTCTGAATGTTCCAATGCAATAAAACTTGAAAATGCTCAATATTTATACAACAAGACAATAGAATGAACGTGTTCAACTCTGAGTATTGAATTTTAATACAATTAACAGTAAAAAACTGTGAATTTTTAATACAATTATACGCTCTCAAGCCACTTCAATGAACGTGTAGGAATACGGTAAATGTTTTTCAACATCACACTTGTTCAATAGTTCTGCAACAAGACTTGTTTGAACTCATCATCGTCTTTCCGCCCCTGGTGCACGTAGATGTAGGTAGTAATCTCTTCACGTGGAATTTTGGGAGGGCAGGCAGCTTCCACTGCCAGGGCAATTTGCGCCTCGGTGACGGCCTGTAGTGCCTCAGTGATCAGTGCGTATGAGGGTACACTAGTGTCCACACACTGTGGAATTTGTATGGTTATTGAGGGACGCCTCACATTTTGAATTTCACATTTGCCCTAAGCAATTTTTGGAAGTTTATTCATGTCAATTGACTGTTTCATTGTTTTCATTTTTTTTATATTCTTTGGTATCTGATATATCTATTTTTGAATTCATTGTTTGATGTTGGAAAGAGAGTTAAATGTCATCCCTGCAGGATGGACATCTAACTTCCGGTGGGAAGGATGTGTAAAATATCAAATGAGATAATGAAGGTTTATACTCATTCATATTTTGATTAGGTTATTATATAGAAAATCATATATGTATCTATTTCAGTTTTTACATTTATCTAAATCAGTTTTGGAAAGTTTACTGTAGTGTCGGTTCACAGGTTTTGATCGGTACGCGTATATACAGTACTTATGTTAAAGTTGGGAGCGTATCACTAAATTGAGTGGAAGCCAGGAAAACTGACCAGGGATGTAATTGAAGTGGTCAGGAAACACCAACAATTGAAGGTGGCTGATAACAGACTAATGGTATCTGGTACTGCGAGAGACCTGACACTTCAGGTCAAGTTATAGAACTCGATTTACATTGTATATTGTAGAAATGAAAAGGATAAAGGTCTTCTAGTTTATATGTAAGCTAGAGCCTACATGAATACGGTACGGTATTAAAGTGACCAGATCAGGCCACAGCTTTGCTTAATTAACAACCAGTGGCAAGTGTTTATTCCGGCAGGTCCCTAATTAACTGTTTGGGTCCTGTGAGTTAAGAGTTTCGTACCAGCCTATGTGAAGTGTTTTATTTACTGGTCTGTATAAAACCGTGGTGTTTTGTACAATGATTTAGACTTGAACAACTGTCTCCCTTGAGCATGGCATCGCTCATTGTATGAAGTGAAATGTTCGTATACATGTATGTTCGTATCCTGTACGTACAAGCCATGCTTGCTATGTTTACCAGCGAATAAATGCGAGTTTATTGTGAAGAAACATCGATCTTGTGTCAAATCTTTAGAGGCAACTCTAGAGTCGAACGAGCACTTCTGGTACAGGGTTATATAGAGATCATCCCCGTTGTCTATCACCTTTACGTAACAGCTGATCGGACACTAAAATTCTATATTGGCGACCCCGACGAGACAAAGAAATCAAGATTGATGAGGCAAAGCAGGTATGGCGGAGCAACCGATCCGTGCCCACGAATTACAGGAGATCGCATAAGATAACAGCATTGATAAATTCTGTACGTGAGGACAATGCGGTCAGTGAGAGAGCACGGTTGTATTGAGAAAAATTACGGGACTAATCCCCAACCCACGACAGAGGTGTGAATTTGTGATATCCGACTTGAGGGCATCGAGCTGTTGGACTGTGCACTGTGCTATCATGACACGGACTTCTCAACTTTCTCCAATCTACCATCATCTGGTTTTGCGAACTTTGACAGCGTGCTGCAAACGATTGCGTTTGGCACTTTGTGTTCCAGAAAAGGTAAAATGGGCCTATAGGACATGCTATTGATTTGACGCAGAACTGTACGACGGTGCTGGATTACGGCGGAGATGTCATGGAGATGTGGACTACAGCAGCAGTTCAGCAGGCTTGAGGCCTGTAAAAACAGATAAGTTTTCTTCACACCTTTACCCTTCCCTTCTGGCATAATATTAAAGATGTTTGGTGATATGATGCGGGCAGGTGCCAACCACGCCTGGCACCAACGGAGAGGCGGACAAGGAGTATCTGTCAACGCCCCCTAAATGAACAACGAAGTGTCCGGCCCCATCATCGACAGTAACCGACGAAAATATAGACCAGGACAATCAGATTGAACTCTAAATTTTTAAAATTCATTTGTGTTCGATTTCGCGTGAAAATGTGTATTTTCCATATTGTCGTTCTTGGTGACGTGACAACGTGTACCAGAAAGCCAAGGACAGAGTCCTTTCCGTGGAACAGTATATCTACAGGTATAGTTTGATTCATTTCATTTAACAGGTAAATGGCCGTAGTGATTGAAAAGATAACTGTGTTGTGATATATTCTCTGCCTGGACTTCCCTGAACTTTCTGCTTGACGTTGTGAAATTCCCACTGATCGAAAATAGAACGTGTGATGAACAGTATATAAATTTACAGGAATGGGTCATACCCCTATGAACTCAAAGACAATTTACTTAGATAACTTTCTCGGAACATTTTGGACTGAATCCTCAATCAGGTTGGTAACATATATTGAGCAATCATGTTATATATATACCATAATAGTGCCTTATATGAATTGATGATATCTCTCGTATATTGTGCATGTTTTGTTTAAGTATGGATAATACTGCATGCCCAATGGTGAAATTGGTAGATTATATGAATTCCTTGGTGACTGGTAAAGTTAGTAAATTGCAGTTTGGTAAATCTAGCCTCTGAAGTTTTCACGATAATATTGTGAAGTAATTCCACAATGATTTTTATTTTATTAGGATGTTATCGCGATTAGTTGCCATAATAGTGTTAGCTGGTGAGCTAAAATACGTAACGTAATATTGGCTGAATAGAAATAGAATTATCGCGTACATGATCGACAGGTCCTACACTGAGTACATGTACATGTAAGTACTGGTAGCTTGAAGTCTATGGAAGCCTGTTCGCGTTCATTGACGAACCATCATAATTCCCGATTCGGCTATGAGAGCCTGGATGTCGTGAAGTTTTGTGATTAGTTGTTTATTTTGGGTCCTCAGATATAAGTCTAAGATAGTGGATGACAAATTGGTTTCAGTTAACGCGTATTGACAACTTTGTAAGTCTATTACATATTGTGTCCAGTTAACCATGAATCTCTGGTTTTCATTATGAGTAACACGCAAGTCCAAATGTTAACATTTTGCGGATGGAATACCGTATATGACACTAGCACAGGCGATGCTAGAGAAATCCGGTACTTGAGTGACAGTTATGGAGGACTGTTTGAGACATAACTACCTAACTACAGAATGAATGTGTCTATGGTGAATATTTTTATAAAGACATTGTTGGTGTACGATATTTGAGATATGTGGAATTTGTATGGTTATTGAGGGACGCCTCACATTTTGAATTTCACATTTGCCCTAAGCAATTTTTGGAAGTTTATTCATGTCAATTGACTGTTTCATTGTTTTCATTTTTTTTTATATTCTTTGGTATCTGATATATCTATTTTTGAATTCATTGTTTGATGTTGGAAAGAGAGTTAAATGTCATCCCTGCAGGATGGACATCTAACTTCCGGTGGGAAGGATGTGTAAAATATCAAATGAGATAATGAAGGTTTATACTCATTCATATTTTGATTAGGTTATTATATAGAAAATCATATATGTATCTATTTCAGTTTTTACATTTATCTAAATCAGTTTTGGAAAGTTTACTGTAGTGTCGGTTCACAGGTTTTGATCGGTACGCGTATATACAGTACTTATGTCTCGTCGGGGTCGCCAATATAGAATTTTAGTGTCCGATCAGCTGTTACGTAAAGGTGATAGACAACGGGGATGATCTCTATATAACCCTGTACCAGAAGTGCTCGTTCGACTCTAGAGTTGCCTCTAAAGATTTGACACAAGATCGATGTTTCTTCACAATAAACTCGCATTTATTCGCTGGTAAACATAGCAAGCATGGCTTGTACGTACAGGATACGAACATACATGTATACGAACATTTCACTTCATACAATGAGCGATGCCATGCTCAAGGGAGACAGTTGTTCAAGTCTAAATCATTGTACAAAACACCACGGTTTTATACAGACCAGTAAATAAAACACTTCACATAGGCTGGTACGAAACTCTTAACTCACAGGACCCAAACAGTTAATTAGGGACCTGCCGGAATAAACACTTGCCACTGGTTGTTAATTAAGCAAAGCTGTGGCCTGATCTGGTCACTTTAATACCGTACCGTATTCATGTAGGCTCTAGCTTACATATAAACTAGAAGACCTTTATCCTTTTCATTTCTACAATATACAATGTAAATCGAGTTCTATAACTTGACCTGAAGTGTCAGGTCTCTCGCAGTACCAGATACCATTAGTCTGTTATCAGCCACCTTCAATTGTTGGTGTTTCCTGACCACTTCAATTACATCCCTGGTCAGTTTTCCTGGCTTCCACTCAATTTAGTGATACGCTCCCAACTTTAACATAAGTACTGTATATACGCGTACCGATCAAAACCTGTGAACCGACACTACAGTAAACTTTCCAAAACTGATTTAGATAAATGTAAAAACTGAAATAGATACATATATGATTTTCTATATAATAACCTAATCAAAATATGAATGAGTATAAACCTTCATTATCTCATTTGATATTTCACAACACGTATGCTGGTTTATCGGACTGTTATTTTCACAGCCTGCACATGCTTGGATACGCAAGTGTCGAATGTGAGGTCTGATAAGATCCAGGACTGTGTCGATGTACTTCTTATAAATATAGTGAGACACCTGGTAAGCCAGAGCTTGACGAATTGTAGCTGTGACACTCTGCAACTTCCGCCACGCCACGCCGTTAATTTCAAGGTGACACCCTGAGGACAAGGAACACGCTCTTGCGTATCTAACCTCATTTTCCATTTACGGATATGCACCAGGAGCTGGTCGTTGAAATAGGCACAGCTGACAAAGATGTCGTCACCCACATAAAATTTCGCTTCGTCACTCCCCTGGTCGCGAATAACCGCATCGATGGCGTAATCAAGGGTCTCCAGTTTTGCCAGGTGTCTAAGGTCATGGCAATATGCCTACCGGGTCTGTCGTTAAAGCCCAATGCGTTAAAATGCACTTCTTCGTCTTTGACACTCACAGTTAAATAGGCTGAGAGCTCCCAAATGTCCTTGTGGGCTGCCTGGTAGGCCTGCTGAATAATGTTATTGATATCCTGCACAGACATAGGAAGTTGCACCTCTTCTTTCACAGGCTCAGGCACTTGCTGGAGTACTGGCTGAAGCACTGACTCAGGTATTTCTAAAGGTGTTAGTCGGGGTCGTTTGGGTCGTGCAGCGCGTTTGGCAGGTACACCAGACGCTGATTGCGTACGTTTGCTAACTGTACGCTCTTCGGTGGTATCCATGACTAAGATATCATCATCTTGTATAACGTCGGCTTCAAGTAGATCTGCTAGTTCTTCATTTCCCGTGATCTTCAACCCCGCCACGAAGGCTAGAAATGCATAGGGGGTAGAGCGCAGTACACCATCGATGAGGGCTGTGTTTTGTGCTGAAGTGGTTTTCTCAGCCATGATATCTTCGACACGCTGTTTCAGAAGTATGTTTTCCTCCATAAGGAAATCACATAATTCGCCCACATGCTGCATCTCATCAATCAGACGAACACGGTACTTTCCAAGCCTCACTAAAAATGATGATGACGCCATGACTATGGGCTCAGGCTGATGAGCAACTGCTACGGTGTAAAAGTCTGGTGAATTTACACTGGTAAAATGAAAAAAAGTAAAAGGTTCTACACAGCTCATACAAAACAGGCAAGCAGGCTGGCTGGCTGGCTAGAGGTGAAGCAGGCAGGCAGGCAGGCTGGTCAGGTCAGATAAGTCAGAGTGCTCCGCAGGGTAGTGCAATGAATACTCCCCTCCCCTAAAAATCGCCTCCTTTTATACGTTTTTCTACAATCCGCCATCTTAAACCCACCACCCACCCATCCACCACCACAGCCGCCATCTTAAACCCACCACCCACCCATCCACCACCACAGCCGCCATCTTAAACCCACCACCCACCCATCCACCACCACATACCACAGCCGCCATCTTAAACCCACCACCCACCCATCCACCACCACCGCCGCCATCTTAAACCCACCACCCACCCATCCACCACCACAGCCGCCATCTTAAACCCAGGTGAAGCAGACAGGCAAGCAGGCAGGCAGGCAGGCAGGCTGGTCAGGTCAGATAAGTCAGAGTGCTCCGCAGGGTAGTGCAATGAATACTCCCTCCCCTAAAAATCGCCTCCTTTTATACGTTTTTCTACAAGCCGCCATCTTAAACCCACCACCCACCCATCCACCACCACCACAGCCGCCATCTTAAACCCACCACCCACCCATCCACCACCACCACAGCCGCCATCTTAAACCACCACCCACCCATCCACCACCACCACAGCCGCCATCTTAAACCCACAGCCGCCATCTTAAACCCACCACCCACCCATCCACCACCACCACAGCCGCCATCTTAAACCCACCCACCCACCCATCCACCACCACCACAGCCGCCATCTTAAACCCACCACCCACCCATCCACCACCACATACCACAGCCGCCATCTTAAACCCACCACCCACCCATCCACCACCACAGCCGCCATCTTAAACCCACCACCCACCCATCCACCACCACAGCCGCCATCTTAAACCCACCACCCACCCATCCACCACCACATACCACAGCCGCCATCTTAAACCCACCACCCACCCATCCACCACCACAGCCGCCATCTTAAACCCACCACCCACCCATCCACCACCACATACCACAGCCGCCATCTTAAACCCACCACCCACCCATCCACCACCACAGCCGCCATCTTAAACCCACCACCCACCCATCCACCACCACACATGCCCCCATGTGACACAATACTCGCTTCTGATTGGCTGTCGCGTGACGTCACAGAGGTCATATGCAAATTTCTGAGGTCAAACGTGGTCATTTTACTCTTTGTATACTACTGGGCTCGTTACATTTCACAGGCAAGATAGTCTATGCTAAAGCCTATTAAATAACTTCTTAATTGCAATTCTTTGCTTATATTTTTTATAGCATGTATTACTGACTAAAATTAAAGATTCGTGCCAAAATTGCATGTTCAATGATAGGAAAGTATCTTAGTCTCTTAGTTGGTTTGGCCCCTCCTGGTTCTGAACCGGTTGGCCCTTTCAGAGCCATGTTATTTGGGATATCTGATAAATAAATCTTCCAGCTCTAAACGACGTTCAGATAAATCAGCTTCTGGAAGATTTATTTGGAATGTTAAGAAGACGTTTTCTGCTTTCTAATGGTGAACAGTGGGCCTCTGTTAGTCGGGGGACCGTCGTCAATAGACGACATTCACCACACACCATGGGTCTCACAACGTTTGCTTTCCTGACAGGATCGCCATCGGAATGAGGAAAGCGTCCACTCTGGAACTTTCAGGGAGCAAAATAGCCTGTGACATAATCCGTTATGAGTATGTATAACAGAATGGGGTTTTGGGTGCGCATTCTCGCGTAAGTGTGTGATTATGTCCTGCAACTTTGAGTGCTATGGTTGAATGATTACTTCACCTACAAATCACATTAATGCAACTGTCAACAGAAGCCGACTGAATTTTTGACGTTGATTCCAGAACGTGACCAAAACAGCCGAATCAGCCAGAGTATGTCTCATGTTGTATAGAGGCTTTTTTCAATTAACTCCAAATTGGGATGTTCCGACATTTTGAATGCCATTGAATTTACCGACTCGAGCAAGACAAACACCGCGTTAGACAAACACCGCGCCATGCACTTAAGGGCCCATTACAGCCCGCGGTCATGAACCTATGGAAGCCGGATGCGGCATTCGTCGCTTCGTCAAATCGACTTTTTAAAAGTCGAAGTCGTAGTCAAAGTCGAAGTCGATTCGGCGATTTCACGAAGCGAAAGTCGAAGTCGTAGCGAAAGTCGAAGTCGATTTGGCGATTTCACGAAGTGAAACTCGAAGTCGTAGCGAAAGTCGAAGTCGATTCGGCGATTTCACGAAGTGAAAGTCGAAGTCGTAGTCAAAGTCAAAGTCGATTCGGCGATTCGACGATGCGAAGTGACGAAGTCGCGAAGTGGAATTTCACTTCGCGACTTCGTCACTTCGCATCGTCGAATCGCCGAATCGACTTCGACTTTCGCTACGACTTCGACTTTCACTTCGTGAAATCGCCAAATCGACTTCGACTTTCGCTACGACTTCGACTTTCACTTCGTGAAATCGCCGAATCGACTTCGACTTTCGCTACGACTTCGACTTTCACTTCGTGAAATCGCCAAATCGACTTCGACTTTCGCTACGACTGCGACTTTCACTACGACTTCGACTTTCAGTACGACTTCGACTTTTGAAGATAGGGTTGGGCGCATGCGTATAAATGTTCAGGGTACTTTGATCGTTAAAATACTTGCGCTACCCAAAATATTTAGTATTTTGACGTGAATATTTTTCCGCTTTGCTGGAAACCATCTGTGCTGTCAGTGTCTCCTCCGTCGATATTTTCTACTTCTCTTCCAATTTCATTCTAATTTTGTCATAAAAATACCAACAGGTACTCGGATTTATTGAAATGTTGGCTTTCTGAAAATATAATGTTTGATGGTTCTACTAAAAATATTTGCGAAAATACTGCATAAGAATCAGTACTGAAAACAACTGCGATCTGGCTGCATACGTCGAACCCGCTAGACTGGGTATACAAGTATTTGGAGCGAGACTCAACAGTCCCTGATGCAAACCAGAGCTAATTCAGGGTCATTTTTATACCTGAAGAACACCAACGAGGCAGGTGAGAAGAAATAAAAAATGAAAAAAAATAAAAATCGGGGCGGGAGGTGATGGAAAACAAGACATTTTTTATGGGACCTAGCCCGACTACGCTTGTGGAATTATCTGCAGGTAAAAGGTGCAATCATATGATATTGTTCAGATAGTATCACTATGCCAACAATGATCAACCGCAATTTCAATGTTAACCACATTATGGCGTGAATGTGTAGAAGTATTATGTGATAAATATTTGTTCAGGTGACATACGGTTTAATTGGCCACATCTGTGACACTCCTTGTTTCGCGTTTGAACCGAGTTGTATCTTTTAAATTACTCAGAGGTTCATCTCTCTCGCCAATTGTCATAATCCACCCTTATCATCCGCGATGAACCCAACACTTTGACATGATACTTTATGCTCCTTCTCTTCAAATTAGAGCCTTAACCACCCCCTCCAACACTTACACTCTCTGATATCGTTAGCCTCTACAGATACGGTATATAACTTTGGTGGTTCCCAAATTACGAGCTCCTTTTCGGGCAGTACTTTTGTAAGTACGCCCGTATATGAGAACAGTTGCAATTGAACCTGCACCGAAATCAACGAAATGTCACCGATTCGCCGTATGGCAGCACACACAAAAAAAACAAACAAACAAACAAACAAACAAAACCAATGAAAGGCCTATAGAATCCCCTAAATATTCCACTTTATACTATGATACATATAGAAATTATCATCATTAAGATATGGGGCATGTAAAATACAGTGACATTAAAATATAAAATACACATTACACACATAAGACCTATACAAAAGTCATGGACACCTCTATTGTGACATAAAAACAGGTAGGACAACATGCACTCTTACATAAAAACATAAAACACTAAGACATGTAAAACAGACACTAGGACATAAATACCTATAAAACAAACGCTATGACATGAAAACCTATAAAACAAACACTATGACATAAAAAAACCTATAAAACAAACACTATGTGTATGACAAAATGAAAGTGGGGGTGGGGTAACAATCTTTACTGTTCACAAACCTTAAATAGGGGCCAACTTTCTTGTGAAGCGGAAATCATTTTATTTCCGATCATGCGCCCAACTCTGTCTTCAAAAGTCGAAGTCGTAGCGAAAGTCGAAGTCGTAGTGAAAGTCGAAGTCGTAGCGAAAGTCGAAGTCGTAGTGAAAGTCGAAGTCGTAGCGAAAGTCGAAGTCGTAGTGAAAGTCGAAGTCGTAGCGAAAGTCGAAGTCGATTCGGCGATTCGACGATGCGAAGTGACGAAGTCGACTTCGTCACTTCGCATCGTCGAATCGCCGAATCGACTTCGACTTTGACTACGACTTCGACTTTTAGAAAGTCGATGTGACGAATCGACGAATGGCCGCATCCGGCTTCCATATGAACCACATTGTCTTGGCAAGAAAACACTATCAATATATCGCATTTCTTCACTCGGCAATTAACGCATTTCTTCACTCGGCAATTAACGCATATCTTCGACTATTATCTCTGACAAATTGTATCCAGAAACTAAATGCAGACAATTAATTGATAATGCCTGTGGCAGACGAACTGGATGCGCTGGTCTACTGTCTACTCCACTATTCTTGTACTAGTCTGCTCACATGTCAAACGGTGATTTGACAAGCAAAATGAGGACAGAATAAAGTTACGGGTGTTTCTTCTTACCAATAATCAAAAAAAAAAACAAAGAAAAAACAGCTGGTGATCTAAATCATTTTCCATATATCAGTTGGACTGGTAAATTACGATGATACACAGGAGAGTCTAAAGAGGTTGAGGCACGTAACAATCTAGTCATCTAGTCATTAGGCCCTTGATTATGTACAGTTCATGTTATATAGGTGTATGGACGGGTGAGATTAACCAGGGGGCAAATCTACGGAAGCGTATTAGTGCCAGTGTGAAAAAAAAATTTCCGAGATTTATCTCCTAATTAGGAGAAAATTATCTCCTAATTAGGAGATAATTATCTCCTAATTAGGAGATAATAAGTCCTAATTAGGAGATAATTTTCTCCTAATTAGGAGATATTATGTCCTAATTAGGAGATAAATCTCGGATTTTTTTTTTTCACACTAGCACTAATACGCTTCCGTACAAATCAGTGTGCAGGTATATTGGGATGATAATCTTGAGCTTAAGGCCAAAAAACGGGCCTTCGCATTTTCACAGCTATGTGGTCACGCTTTGTGCTATAGGTTATAAGGACCGTTTTTCTTATGGTCATTATTTATGTAGTATACACGTTGAGGGAAAAGGATCTACTATGTCTACCGGATAATGTTGTTTATGAGGACTAAGCAAGATGGAATTACAAAGAGACTTATTTTACGAGGTGGGGACTCAAAAGTTCAATCTGCTCCCCAGTCCGGACGTATATCATCATACCGAGCCGTAAATTGGTTTGAAATTGAATGTATGACAGTATTTCCACGGAAGAATGGCGGCGAGAGGGTGGGACGTTGAATTAGTTGGTGTATAGACTCCACAAATTACCCTCATTGTCCTGATGTGAACGGTCATCACAACGCGAAAATTGTACCAATACCTTACACCACTAACACTGCCCACTACTCTTCTAGAAATATTATTGTAGGAGACACACCTATGAATCGACTGTTCCACCACCTTCAATTATTGGTCCGTCCACATGATTGACTGCGGACAAAATTCTATAAAATTCTCGGCCAGGTCATCAGCTATACGTCCATCCAAACGGCCATGTTGTTGCAAGACTATAAGCCACATCGACTCATGGACAAGCAATAACCATATTCCAGTCACATACACTTATTCTGTATTTTTTAATTCTTCACCAGGATAAATTATATGAAATCGTATATTTGTTTCCCCTCCTGTCTGTGTTATCAATTCAGTATTTCACTACTTCACTTTTATCTGATAACAATTTTTTCTCCATTGCAAATATTGAATTACAAACCTTTCATCAATGTTATATCTGACAATGTCTTGTGAACCGGTTGAGGTATAATATGCAATAACTCGTTTATTTTTCCTTTATAGGCTTGTCAACTTGACCAATTGAAGGACTTTGCTTGCCAGATTGCATACAGACCCAATATATTTCGGTTAAAAGCACCCCCAAAACCAAATATGCAATTAGACCTAAAATGTGTGGGTCCGTCATATCTGTACCATAAAATATTGGATCAAATGGACCCATTCTTTATGACACTATGTCACCAAACTGTTCAGAAAGAGACAATATAATCGGAGTATCTCAGTTCGCGGGACAGTCAGAACCATAACGAAACCAGAAGACCAGATTTTGCTGCGCAAGGGCACAGGGACTCGTTACCGTTATTAATTGGTTAATTAGGTTGGTTACAGGGCCATTTATTCCCTACCTCGACTCCCTGTAATCAAACTAATTAACCAATTAACAACGGTAACGAGCCCCTGTGCGCAAGGGCGTCTGAACCAGTCTAGACAAATCCATCTGCGATAGGTATCGATAGCTCCTTTCTTTGTGCACTCATGTAAAGTTAATCAAATACCCACAAAAATGGTTAAGGTTGCACAATATTGAACTTTGCATGGCACGAAACTACCTGTTTGTATGAAACATGACAGTCTCGGTAAAGGAGGAGACGAGCTGTTGAAACCGTTGGTTACTGTGGTTCTATGGTAACTACTGCATGCGCTAACTGCCTCACGCTGACCACTCAATAAGGCTGTTCAATCTCATGACTTTTTGATCGATTGATATTTTTTACTCTCCACATTTTGGTCATGTCATCAGTGTTTGGAGGTTTCTATTATATACAGTTCTGAGATCCAACAAAAAATAAATAGTTCATCGTAGAATTGTGTGTTTCCACACGTTGGTTCAGCTCGAGATCTCTGATGTTTGATCGACGTATCGCCCTCATCCTGCGATCGGAACATGCAGTGCCATGATAATTTCCAATTTATAATTCCGGTTTTACAACTGGTCAATTATATAAAACAAATGGCAGTCACGTACTTTCTTATAAAATGGCGAATTCAAGTCTTTCGTACAACGTCATGTGGACATTGACATACAAATTCACACTTAACATACGGCTAAATATTCCGACATCGGGACGTCCCTGTTTACCTCTGACTGTCTGTCTGACACAATGCAGACTCTTTACAGACTGCCATTAGGGGGATCAATCTTCTACCTTACAATTTCCAAAACAGCCAGAATGTGCCGATCTATCTTTTCATTTAGTGTATGCTCGTCATAAAAAAATCATCGTCTCTTTTCCTCGTGATAATTGGCTCCAAGTCATCGCCTTGACATTCCTAAGCTGTCACCCCGAGGTGCTTACGTCACATTGCTGTCCCCCAGTATTTGTTCACGACACGCGTTATTTGCCTGATCTTCTCGTACAGGAATCTCCGAGACGTTCGCATGTTTGAACGTTACCGAACTCTACCAGAATATACACAATCTTTGTTGGACAGGTCAGAGTTCTGAAGATTGATTAAAGTCTACCGTTCTCCAATACAATGTTTGCTCTTTGCATCCATGAACAGGTGGACGGATATTAACTTTATTGCTGCAATTGGCAACGTGAATATCAAGTTTATTAATCCCTCAAAAACAAACTTCAAAGATGGCTTGTAACTATGAATTATTAATAAGTTGGATAGATATTGAGATAAAGGTTACGGTAAATGTTATTTGATATCAGTGTGTTTGCTCTGCTATATGATTGCGGATTTAACTGGTTTGGAGTAGAACTAGCTATTACTCCACGTAGTATATGCATATAAGTATAGTGGCTGATGATCCTCTCGAGGCGTCCCCTCTGTTAATAAATAAACATATAAATCAGATACAAATTCACCAAAAAGAACCTATTACTTTCCTTTTCATCAAACGTTATGTAGACGACGTCTTTACTTTGGAGAAACTCTTAAGAAGGCTCGTTGCCTTTCATAAGCACAAAGTTAATAGCAAAGTGTCGGATATTAAAGTACTACTGGTAATAAGAGCGTATTTAAAAAATAAGATATTTTGATTTTTTTTTATTATACTATGAAATAACATGAGATTTTAGGGTTCAGTCAAAATATGCACTTGATTTACAATCATAGAAAAAAAATCAACATGTTGAACATGCAATTCCCTTGCTATATTTTTACTACATGTTTTACTGTTTAAAAATAACCACACCATGTCGATTTTCGGCACTAGAGGTAAGTGCCAAATTTGCATGTTCAAAGATAGGCATAAAGCCTCATATCTACAGGAGGTATAGGCTGAATATCAAATGTACAACCGAGTTTTTCGATCAGATAGCTGAAATTTTAGCAGTTTTGCAGGAAATACAAAGTCCATCATTCAGTTTCAACTGATATGAATGATCAGTGCCTATAAATGTCGGCTTTGTGTGATATATCGTGTGACTTCCGCTAAAGGAAAGGTAACGGTACCCCTTAAACACAATTCCCGAACCTCGTGACTTGCTATTATGGCTTATGAAATGTCATTCGTTTACCATCATCTCAAAAACACTACGAAATATGGCATAGCACATAGGCGCAGAGAATTTGCCTAGGCACGAGCCAATTCAACTGTTGGCAAACAAAACATCAGGGAGAACATAAAAAACCATAAACCATAAAAAGGAGAACACGTCTTCTCCGTAAGGTTAAAAGAGTCCAAATTCAGTGGTTGTTCTCCGAATATACCGTCACAGATAAGAGCCAAAATTGCATGTTCAAAGACAGAAAAACATCTCAAAGTCGGTTTGGCTTCCTTCTGGTTCTAAAGCGGTTGACACTTTCAGCCATGATATATGGGATAAATCTTCAACTCGAAGCGAGGATCAGATAGATCAACTTTCGGTAGATTTATTTGGAATGATAAGATTTTTTTCTGCTTTCTGGTAATGAGCAGTGGGACCCTCACTAATAGACGACTTTCATCACACACCATAGGCCGGACAACATTTACTTTGCTGACAGGATGGTCGCCGGAATGCGGAAATCGTCCACTCTGGAACAGAAACTTCTCTCAGCTATTTTTAAATTTTAACGGCCTCTGTCCACCATTTGCCTGACAGGATATGCTAAATCTCATCATTCTTCAATGGTTTCATTATGGAGATAGCAGGGTTAAAACTGGTGATTAGTTCGTTCTGTGACAGGTGATTTACTGGTTATGTCGGACGTGATAGGCACTCGCTCCCTGGCTTCCTGATGCCAGCATTATTGGAAACTGAGTTGCCAACTGCAAAAAATGATACACGCAGCTTGTCAAAGTAATATCTGGTACCAGATTTCTTTTACCATATGCCGCGTTAATCATACATGGGTGATTGAATCGGGGTTTGCCAAATTCGCAATTCCTATAGGTTCAAAAAACCCGACTGACTTCTTCCCTACAAACAATTATGGGTTGCTGCAAACCTTGTTAAAATATGGTAGCTATGTCTGGTCTACAGTAGAAAACATATTAAAACGACAGAATATTCTGTCATCTCTCAGAGAGTAAACTAGTCTGTTCCTTAATCCGTTATGAGTACGCATAACAGAACTGGGATTTTGGGTGAGCGTTCTCGTGTTGTGTATCATTATGTCTGTTACAAATTTTGAGTGCTATGGCTGAATAATTACTTCACTCACAAATCACATTATTGGAACTGTCAGTTGAAGACAAGTGAAATTTCAACGTTGATTTCAGAACGTGACCAAAGAACAGACCCATTTTTTCAATTGACTCCAAATTGGGATGTAGGCCTACCCACATTTTGAATGCCATTAGATTTACCGGCTCAGGCAAATTTCCAGGCACTTGGTATACTGTCCAGTTGTTCGTATAAATTATTTTCTCATTTTCTCATATAGAACGTCCGGTCCGGTTAAGGGCCGGTATAGTCCACGATCATGAAATATTGACTTGGCAAAAAAACAATTTAACAATATACTGAATTTCTTCACCCAGCATTCAACACACGTCTTCGAATATTATATCTGACAAAACGTTCGAATAAACTAAATGCAGACAATTACCTGATTAAGGGTGTGACAGAAAAACTGGGCGCTGGTCTGCTGTCTATTCCACTAGTCTTACACAGGTATTCTCACATGTCAAACGGTGATTTAATGTGCTATATGAGGACAGGAAATAGTTGAGAGTGTTTCGTCTTACAAATAATAATTGAAAAAAAAAACAAAAAAAAAACAACAACTGGCGATCTAAGTCAAATTCCATCTATCCACTGGGCTCGTAAATTGAGATGAAACACAAGGGTGTAGAGAGGTTGAGGGGCATAAAATCTAATCATCCAGTCATTGGACCGTGTATTGAGTACAGTCCAGTCATCGGTCCGTGCATTGAGTACAGTCCAGTTATTGGACCGTGCATTGAGCACAGTCCAGTTATTGAGTATACTATTGAGTATAGTCCAGTTATTGGACCGTGCATTGAGTATAGTCCAGTTATTGGACCGTGCATGAGTACAGTCCAGTTATTGGACCGTACATTGAGTACAGTCCAGTTTTTACCATGGTGTATAGGTGTATGGACGAGTGAGATCGCTCTATCGCTCTATCGCCATCGCTCTATCGCTCTATCGCCATCGCTCTATCGCTCTGTCGCCATCGCTCTATCGCTCTATCGCCCTATGGCACGATGGCGAAGTGACGATGGCGACTCTCGGCCACCATACTTTCTGCTATAAGTCAAAAGAGCCCTTCTTTTTATGGTCATTATTTATGGAGTATACACGTTCGGGAAAGAAATCTACTTTGTGTATCGGATTATGTTGTTTATGAGGACTGAGCATGCAAGATAGACTTACAAAGATACTTCGTTTACGAGGTGGGGACTCGACGTTCATTCTGCTCCTCAGTCCGGACCTATATCACCATAACGAGCCGTAAATTGGGTGGAAATTAGAATGTATGACAGTATTTCTACCGAAGGATGGCGACAAGAGGGCAGGACGTTGAATTAGTTGGTCTATAGACTCAAATTACCCTCATTGTCCTGGTGTGAAGGGTCAACACAGCAAGCAAATTGTCCCAATACCATACACCACTAACAATGTCCACTGCTCTGTCGGACAACAGACTGACCGTATACAGTTGAATTATTCTTTCTCTGACCGTAGACCGTTATTGTAGGGGACAACGATGGATCAGACAGTTCCACCACCTTCAATTATTGGTTCGTCCTTTATACTGACTGACGATTTATTTTGAACACCTTGAAATTCTGTATCTGGGTTATCGCCATCTATGGTTGACCATCTATGGTTAGCCATCCCTGCCACAATTCGTCATTTTATACCATGGTATAAAATATTTACAGGCTGCCTGTAAATAATATGGCATGGTATAAAATGCCAAGCCTGCCATAATTCGTATTTACAGGATGCCTGTAATTATTTTGTACCATGGTATAAAATGCCAAGCCTGCCATAATTCGTATTTACAGGATGTCTGTAATTGATTTAGCCGTAAGTCGTGAATTTACGCATTCTTATTATTTCCACCAATGATATGCGCTTTTACAAATTTGGTGCCGGGCTTTACGCTATTTCTACGTTGTTACAAGTTTACTCATTGGTCAAATTTAATATTCTCGATAAGACATCGAGTTGTTTATGACTTACGGCTAAATGATTTTGTACCATGGTACAAAATCATTACAGGCATCCTGTAAATACGAATTATGGCAGGCTTGGCGATTTTATACCATGGTACAAAATATGTACAGGCATCCTGTAAATGCGAATTATGGCAGGCTTGGCATTTTATACCATGGTGCAAAATAATTACAGGCATCCTGTAAATACGAATTATGGCAGGCTTAGCATTTTACACCATGGTATATATTATTTTCAGGCATCCTATAAATGACGAATTGTGGCAGGGATGACTATGGTTGGCCATCCCTGACACAATTCGTCATTTACATGATGCCTGTAATTATTTTGTGCCATGGTATAAAATCGCCAAGCCTGCCATAATTCGTATTTACAGGATGCCTGTAATTATTTTGCACCATAGCCGTAAGTCATAAACAACTCGATGTCTTATCGAGAATATTAAATTTGACCAATGAGTAAACTTGTAACAAGCGTAGGCATAGCGTAAAGCCCGGCACCAAAGTTGTAAAAGCGCACATCATTGGTGGAAATAATAAGAAGGCGTAAATTTACGACTTACGGCTAAATGAATTACAGGCATCCTGTAAATACGAATTATGGCAGGCTTGGCATTTTATACCATGGTATATATTATTTACAGGTATCCTATAAATGCGAATTATGGCAGGCTTGTCGATTTTATACCATCGTACAAAATAATTACAGGCATCCTGTAAATACGAATTATGGCAGGCTTGGCATTTTATACCATGGTACATATTATTTACAGGCAGCCTGTAAATATTTTATACCATGGTATAAAATGACGAATTGTGGCAGGGATGGCCAACCATAGCAGTAGTAGTATAAGGGCTTTTCAGACCATATTTTCCAGGGAGGTAACTCTTGGTTCCTTTTTTCCGCCAGGGGGCGCTCTTGTAGGTATCACGTCACTTCCGGTCTGGGTGAATGGAGCGTGACCTGGGAACATGATAGGATATGTACTGACCTGTCTGTGGGTTTTTCCACAATGTCGTTCACCTCCGTGTCTTTTCGGTCACCTCCGTTGTGGGGTTTTCCCACAATATCGTTCATCTTCGTGTCTCTTGTGCGTACCTTTTCTAGGGAGGTAACTCTTGGTTCCCCTTTTTCCGCCAGGGGGCGCCACCAGTCCCGTATGACGTCACTTCCGGTCTGGGTGAATGGAGCGTGACCTGTGAACATGATAGGATATGTACTGACCTGTCTGTGGGGGTTTTCCACAATGTCGTTCACCTCCGTGTCTTTTCGGTGACGTCCGAGTGTCTTCGGTCACCTCCGTGTCTCTTCGGTCACCTCCGTGACATCTTCGGTGATCTCCGTGACATCTTCGGATTCATACAATATACAGGCCTGTATGGGGTATGGGGATGGTCATTTTTGAACATGATAGGCCATGTACTGACCTGTCTGTGGGGGTTTTCCCGCCAGAATTTCGCTGTCGTCTGCTTGAGGTTGTCACGTGTCGAACACCTGGCTCCCCGAATTGCAACATTGTTGCACGTTCGCTACAATGTTGCGGTGAACACCTGGTCTGGTGTCTGCGTGAGTGAGTTCACGTGCCGAACATCTGGCTTCCCGAATTGCAATAATGTTGCACGTTCGCTACAATGTTGCGGCGACCGTGAACACCTGGTCTGGCGTCTGCGTGAGTGAGCTCACGTGCCGAACACCTGGCTCCCCGAGATCAAGGCATGTCCAGACTTGTTCTGGGTTATGCAGTTCTGCCATGCAGAGAACGGGTACTAGGAATGCATATTAAATCTATAGACAAAGTGTATGGAAATAGACGTTTTGGGGTCTAGGTGGGCCACTAGTGGGTCGATGGGGTCGAGTGAGGTAGCAATGTGAAGCCTATGTGAGGGGGCATCCGACGGGCTGGGTGTGGGGTTGAAATATCGTCATTCTGCGCATGCGCAATAGACAAAGGGTATGGAAATAGCCGTTTTGGGGTCTAGGTGGACCACTAATGGACCGATGGGGTCGAGTGAGGTATCAATGTGAAGGCTGTGTGAGGGGGCATCCCACTGGGTGGATGTGGGGTCGGAATATCGTCATTCTGCGCATGCGCAATAGACAAAGGGTATGAAAATAGACGTTTTTGGGATCTAGGTGAACCACTAATGAGCCGATGGAGTTGAGTGAGGTATCCATGTGAATCCTATGTGAGGGGGCATCCGATTAGACTAGTGTCTCGGCCGTTGTCAACATTCTGCGCATGCGCAGACAGGGAATTCTGGGAAAAGGGTGTGGAAATAGACGTTTTAGGGTTTAGGTGAGCCCCTCATGATCCTATGGTGTCGTATGAGGTCTTATTTTGAAGCTGTGTGAGGGAGCATCCGCCTTGGCTAGTGTGTCGTTCGTTGTCAATAGTCTGCGCATGCGCAGTCTGGCCGTAGTATAGAAATAGACGTGTTGGGGTTTAGGTGGGCTACTGGTGGGCCAATTGGATCGAGTGAGGTATCAATGTAAAGCATACGTGAGGGAGTCTCCAACGGGCTGGGTGTGACGTGGAACTGACGTCATTCTGCGCATGCGCAGTAGAGAAAGTGTATGGAAATAGACGTTCTGGGGCCTAGGCGAGCCACTAATGGGCCGATGGAGTCGAGTGCGGTATCCATTTGAAGCCTATGTAAGGGAGCAACCGCCTGGAGTAGTGTCTCGGCCGTTGTCCACATTCTGCGCATGCGCAGACAGGGAATTGTGGGAAACGGGTGTGGAAATAGACGTTTTTACGGTCTAGGTGGGCCACTCATGGTCCGATGGAGTCGAGTGAGGTATCAAAGTGAAGCATTCCTGAAGGGGCATCCAGTCATGGATGGGTGCATGTAAAATTAGGGGTATGACGTCACTTTCGGTTTGGGTGAATGGGGCGTGACCTGGGAACATGATAGGACATGTACTGACCTGTCTGTGGGGGTTTTCCCGCCAGAATTTCGCTGACGTCTGCGCCTGCATCCGGGTATGAATGAGGGTCTGTGTGAATGGGGTGTGACCTGGGAACATGATAGGAATGCATGTACTGACCTGTCTGTGGGATTTTTCCAGGCCCGGCCCGGCCCGCCCCGGCCGCAGCGCGCGCGCGCGCGGGTTCTCCGGCCGCACGCGCGCGCGCGCGTCATCACCGGCAGTGCACGGATGAATATCGGGTCAAAAGGTCAAAGGTCACATCCAGGTCAAAAGGTCCAAGGTCTCCCTTTCGGCAAGGTTCGGCAACAATGTTGCGGCATCGATATACAGAGCTTGAACCCAAAAAGGGGATTGTAAATTAACCTGGGAAGGATGGGCAGTTCCATTTGGACCAATCAGCGGTCGAGAAAAAGAGCCAATGAGCGATCGATAAAAGAACCAATGGACGGGTACTAGAATTTCGCTCACGTCTGCGCCTACGTCCGGGTACTGGGATGCTTTCGCCTACGGCCGCGCCTACATCCGGGTACTTCTATGTAGGTGTATAAAAGTGGAAATGTTTTGGGCAATGCTGCATTCATTGGCCTGCTTGACCTGACCAGCCTGAGCCTGCCTCACCGGAGCTATACCATGAGACGTGGAGAAGATTTTCCAGGGAATCCTCCGGCACTGTAATCTTTGTTGTTGTTGTTGCTCTCTTTTTTGGACTAACCCATCAGAATAGTACGTATCACGGACTACACCCGTAGAGCTACATCTAGGCGCGCATGTGTGACATGGTCTATAAAACACGTCTCTCTGGATCCTACACCTTCATTCCTACGGTTTCAGAGCCATGACGGACACCCGTCCCTATGCGACTCGCATTTTACAGCATGCGACCGTGGTTAATTCGCTCACGGGTTACCGAGCAGTGGTTCGTTCCATGTTTTCAGATGGCGACGACAACGAGGGGCGACGCCAGATCCTGAACGAGTTCACAGAAGCGGTCCTCGACAGAGTGCACTCGATAGAGAGGTGTGCCATCACTCACCACTACTGGACTATGACAGTCATCCTTGATGCTTGGGCTATGGACCACGAGCGCTCACGCCGGAATCAGCGACGTCTGGTTGGCCTAGTCATGGTCTGTGCCCTATTGATCCTGGCGCTGTGGCATTGACAGTGGGACCTGACTATAAATACGAGGGTCAGACACCGTGTGCGTCATTCAACGATCGTCATTGGGTCAACCATGTCACCAGTTCTACGAGCCATCCTTCCCCTTACACCCCGGGTGGGGTTACACGTATATGAAGATAAAGTCACCCTCGTGGAAGACCGTGAAGATGTTTGCTGGTCGCGCGCTGAGACCGTATCGAATACGGTTACGCTACACCGTGACGGCTGGACCAAATTTAAACGGGTGTTGAGTGATGAGCTCGACGGAAACCTCATCCACATAGACAATGCCATCTACGTACACCGTGGACCCTTCTTCCCACGCCTGGGCCGTTACCAAGACCCTACGCGAGGCTTCACCCTAGACCGCGATCTGTGGACAGCCTTCGAGAAAGTGGTGCCTATTGTGGACCAGGTGTTTACACCGCACGAGCGGTCATCAGACGAGTTGGAGTGGGCTCGTGCCCTGAGAGAAGCGGTGGCAGAACCCAATGAACAAATGTCTAGCAATGAACCAGACGACGATGCCATTGATTACCCGGCTAGACTTTGACCACCCAATCCTTTGATCTCACGGGGTTCTCCCTATAAATACGAGACAGTCAAATCTGGTACCATTCACGTACTGACCATGACGGAGCATATAATACTGGCGTATCTCAGCTTGACCTCCGAGGTTTTCCTGCACGTTTATGCAGATAAGGTCAATATCATGGAGGAGGTGGGAGACATCTGTGATGCGGACCCTACACAACCGTGCCCGGCCCACATACGTCTGTCCCGGGAGGGCTGGACCACATTTAAACGGGTGTTGTCTGGTGAACTGGACGGCGACCGCATCCATTTGTGTCACGATGTGTACATCCGACGCGGCCCTTTCTTTGCTCAATTGGCTCGGCTAGATGGGGGTACAGTGCATTTTACCCTTCACCCTGATCTATGATCTGCATTGGAAGATGCCGTAGTAGATGTGGATCAAGTGCTTATCAAGCGGTCATCAGACGAGTTGGACTGGTCATTTACCATGGACACTGTGGAAGCCAACGAAGAAAATCAGAAAGAAACTCCAGCCCAAGATATACCCGTTATAAATAAACGATAGAGCCAGGGTCCATCATCATTTGTCACCATGAAGCGCTGGGAGAAGGTGTTGGATAACTTATGCTACAGTCCCGACAGTCCGGCGGCCTATAGTGCATTGTCGGCTCTCTATCGAGCGGCCAAATCCCAGGAGATACAACGTGCCCATGTCCGAGATTGGTTAAGAAAACTAGACACCTATACCTTACATCGATCTGTCCGTCGCCATTTTCTACGGAACCGGGTCATCGCGAGAGGAATAGATGCCCAGTGGCAAGCGGATTTGGTCGATATGAGCGCCTTTGCCAAACACAACGATGGGAATGGGCATATCTTGACGTGCATCGATATCCTATCGAAGTATGCGTGGGTGGTACCCATCCGGACGAAAACGGGGGCGAATCTCACAGCGGCGTTCAAAGACATCTTCAAGACCGGGCGCAAATCTTTGTATTTGCAAACCGACGAAGGCACGGAATTCCTCAACAGACCGTTCCAACAGTTTCTGAAAGCCCAGAAGGTGTTTTTCGTCCATACATACAACGAGACCAAGGCTTCCGTGATGGAAAGGTTCAACAGGACATTCAAAGGCCGCATGTATAAATATTTCACCTATAAGAATACAAGGCGGTACATCGATGTTCTCCCGAAACTTGTGAGTGGTTACAATCGAGCCTATCACCGGAGTATAGAGAGAGCCACCATTACCGTGACCCAACGCAATGAAGCCCAAGTCCGGCGTGTCTTGTACCCCAGACAATCGCAGCGAACGACGAAGGCGGTGTATAAGGTCGGGGACCCTGTACAAATCAGTAAAGTCAAAGGCCAATTTGAGAAAAGTTACTTGCCCAACTGGAGCGATGAGCACTTCCTGATTAAACGGCGCCTACCCCGACAGCAGCGAGTCTATGAACTGGAAGATCTTCAAGGGGAACCGTTGCTAGGGACGTTTTACGAGACGGAATTACAGCCTGTCGTAAAAACACAGCAAGACTACTACACGGTGGAGCAGATTTTGAAAACGGAACGTCGACGTGGCAAACTGTTTCATTTCGTCAAATGGCAAGGCTGGCCCAGTTCCTTCAATTCCTGGGTCGCTGCCAACCAGGTGAAACGACTATAAAGCCAGGCACCACTGCCGTCATCCTTCATTCCACGTCCGACCACAGTGCTATGGACAAACAGCAGCTGCCTCTGAACACAGCGTCTCCCAAAACGCGCAAAGCGCAAGTGGGCTTTGTGGTGATACTGCTAACCCTGCTGAGTATGTTGTACGGAGGTGTGTTTTACGACGTAGCCTATGTCAGCAGGTTACTTAACCAACTGAGAACACCAGCCATCAGTGAAACCGGTCTACAGATAGCACCAGTCAACCCCGTATCGAGCCCAGTCACCACCACACCCCGTGTACAAGCCCCATCGAGCCTCACACCAAGCTCCACACCTACACCAAGTACACCCACTACGTCTGAAAACCCACTGGATTTCATCCCTCACACTGAACAGACAACGACGACCGACGTTGTACCCACCACCATCATCACTCGCAGTGAACAGACAACGACGACCGACGTAGTACCCACCACCACCACTCCAGTTCACTCGTACCAAATTTACAAGAGCGGGTTACCACGACAGCGCATACAGCTCGAACCATGGACCCTCGGTGGCAGCATCCCTTCACTTGCGTCATCGCAGGACCGACGGGCTCCGGCAAAACGCACTTCGACAGGAAGCTCCTTCAACACGCCGACAGCATGATCACCCCACCCATTGCCCGAGTCGTGTGGTGCTACGGAGAATGGCAGGCAGCGTATGCAGCAATGCCCCACATCACGTTCGTGGAAGGCCTACCCAACCTGGCCGATTTGGAACCCGACACCTTGGTGGTTCTGGATGATCTCATGGCGGAGACGGATGCGCGGGTCACCCAACTCTTTACCAAAGGCAGCCATCATCGACGGCTCAGCTTCATCTACATTGTGCAGAATCTGTTCAGTAAAAACAAAGAACATCGGAACATCAGCTTAAATGCCCACTACCTGGTGGTCTTCAAAACCCCGAGAGATACCACTCAACTGCTGCACCTGGCGAGACAGATGTATCCAGGCCGCACACCGTTTGCGTTGGAAGTCTTTAAAGATGCCACAACTCTTCAGCACGGGTATATGCTCTTCGACCTCAAGCAAGCCACCCCCGACCACCTTCGACTACGGACCGGCATCTTTCCCGGAGAGACCCACCACGTGTACATGCAAAAATAATGTAAACACACCCACAGTGGCGCCCCCAGCTGGGGTGTGTGTGTTTGATGATGGGAATAATAAAAAGAATTAATTACAAGCGTCTAGTCCGTCATTCATAATCCAGCCGTCGTCCATTAGAGAATATCCGCGTCCATAATCCAAAGACCTATTCCATTTTCCACATAACAGTATTAGCACCATATTCAAAAGGACAATCATAGTATACATAAACCTAGGCTTGTTTCCTGCAAGAGAGAAGCTGTCAACAGTTTTCAATGATGCCGGCAAGACATGTTGATGTTCCAAAAATATCAAATCCGTATCGCTGATCAGTATTCTTAATCCATAATATTCGTTATAGAGTCATCTAAAAAAAGATGTATCTCAGTCACGCTTTGATTGTGACTGTTCATATGAGTACCATGAGGATCTTGAAGTACATGGGTTCATACGGCCCCTAGCCCCGGGTTAAGCGGAATTAGACACAAGTTACGAAACGTAGCGCCATAGATCTTGCACGCTACGTTCGTATTTTGCTATCAGCATGCGATATGTATCGCCAAATTTGAGAAACTTTGAGTGGAGGCGCTTGGTGGAATAGCCCTGTTTTATAAGTTTCTGCAACAATGTTTTGTGACGTTGATTAAAATCATCACATTTAACACAGGATCTAGCAAATGCTACTAAGCGAGATATGTATACGCCATATGCAGGTCCCACTGGAATATTACTATCCAGAAAGGGATAGTTTACGATGTCGAAATTGTAATCATCTCTTTTGTCATAAAGTCGACGAGAGAGAATGCCCGCTTCATTTTTATAGAGATAGAGATCTAAGTAAGATGTGCCTGTAGGGCTATCTGTAGTTTCCTTCAAATCCAGTGAAGGTGGATATATATCCTTCACTGCGTCATTTATATAGCGATTATCCACAGCGAGAAGATCGTCTATATAGCGTTTGGTGAATGAGAAGGAACGGGCTTTGAATGGATCGGTTTTTGAAAGCGCCTGCATATAGTCATATTCATAAGAGAACAGATACAGGTCAGCCAACAGGGGTGCACAATTAGTACCCATTGGAATACCTATATGCCGTTGATATATTGTGTTGCCAAATTTCACATAGATATTTTTAATGAGAAATTCAAGCAACTCTATAAACAAAGAAACATCCCATGAATGATATCTCTTGTATGTAGTAGAGCTAAAGAATGCTTTATGGCTTCCGACATTAATATATCTACGATCAGTTTTCTTGAACACAGATACTATTAATGAACTTAGACGGTCAATAAGGTCCTGATGAGGGATTGTAGTATAGAGAGTCGAGAAATCCCATGTGGATACATGTCTGTACGGTATGTGACCTTTAGCATCAAGTTCTTCCGTAAGACATTTTGAGTTTTTCAATATCCACATACATTCAACGCCAGAGTTCTTTAGAAATAGTGGCGCAATACCTTTCCCAAAATGCTTTTACCTCCTGAAGGGCCCTCGTCAACAGGGTTGAAAGAAGCTTGGTGGTGCAGCTTCTAGAACCAGCTATGAATCTAGCTTTGTATGGTGATTTATGCATTTTGGGAGTCCAGTATATTTTGGTATGTCGTTATG
This sequence comes from Hanleya hanleyi, assembly GCA_036873755.1. NCBI lineage: Eukaryota > Metazoa > Mollusca > Polyplacophora > Lepidopleurida > Hanleyidae > Hanleya > Hanleya hanleyi. The sequence goes on from JAVTVY010022879.1 coordinate 29,957, forward strand.
ATTGGTTGGAAGACAAATACCTCTTTCCCTGAGAAACTTTTTGTGATTGTTAAATAAATCTTCCAGAGTAAATGCAGTTTGGAGTAAGTAGACGTATTTGATGAAGATATGTCTACACTCAATTCTTTAACCAGCACCTGGTAATAGTAATATTTACATATGAATATTATATTATTCGGAGCTTTGTCTGCTGGGACTATGACGAATTTACTCTGGAGATTTGCTAGAACTTCTTGCGAATTGAGGTTTCTCAGAACTTGTTTTGCTTGGGGAAGAGTACTTCTGTCAATATGGCGGATTGTTTCAACGACCTTGCTCTTGGTGAGGTCCAGCCAATCAGCGAGTACTGTAGGTTCAACTTTTTCTCGCTTAGACCAATCAATAACGTACTGTTCCAATGCAGACAGGACTATCTTCTGGTCAGCCTTCAGATTTATTCTTCTTGGCTCTCTATATTTAGGTCCCTTCATCAGGAGTAATTTCAGATCCTTATCACTCACCACATCAAGGTCACCAGTCACAATATGTTTGCATGGTGTATAGATAAAGTTCGACGATTCACAATCACAACTATAGCCTCCTGACGTGTATAAGTTCCAGTCAAACTCCTGGACAGCATTGGAGTAATTGAATATTTTGGTGGCTATAGATTTAGTGTACTTATATGAAATGCAAGGAGGTTCTGTGAACTTAAAATAGTTTGGTACAGCGTTGCGTACCTCTGGATCATTCAGGATTCGAGGTAAATTAATGATGTCCAGTCCTTTATCTAAGTAGTTGAGTTTCAAGAAAAGCCGATCTTGAGAGGTTTCGATTATGTTCACTGGACGATACAACCGAAAATACGCTATATCTTGACATACTTTAATGATTTTTGATGGTATTATATTTCCTGAAGACGCAGATTGTTGTATATCTCTGGCTATTTGATCTAAAGCTCTCAGAGGTAACGCATACAGAACTGTACGTAAGCTATGTATACTATTGGGTGTGTTAGTTAAACCCACTAAGTAATTTAAAGTGATATGATCGTGAATCATCGAACTATTAAACTTTCGGCAACCATGGTTGACTTTGTCTCTGTTCTTTGAAGTAGATAAAAGAGCAGAGTTGTGGGTTCTAGCATTAGTTGTACATGATGTCTGCGCGAGTACGGAAGCACGCTCCGACGCTCCGTGTATTGAAGACGGCCTCACCCGAGTTGGTCCGAACCATTGTACGCACTGCGGATCCTGACCTTGTACGCTGTCTGTGCGAGATCGGGTACAACCTGTTAAAAGGCAACGTACCACTGACTCCGGCTCAGAAGACCAAGTTGGCCAAGCATAAGACAGGTTTCCGAACCCTAGTCCAGAAGCAGGTCCCTCAAACACAAAAGAAAAAGGTGTTACAGAAAGGCGGCTTTCTCGGGGCCATCTTAGCACCGTTGGCCGCTTCCGTGTTGGGTCCAGTATTGGGTGGATTCTTCAGCCGACAATGAACCACACGAGAAAAATGGTCCTCGTCGAAGCACGGTTCCTTCAAAACCTCCAATCGCCCTACCCTGTCCCACCTACGGTGAAGACCATAAACACCCTCGATGGAGAGATGCAACAGATCTTACAGAGACCGGGGTTAAGCGACAGTGAGAAAGTACAACGGTACAATGAGACGCTTCAACGGTACATGACGTTCATGGACCAATACAAAACCCTCTCTACCCCAGCACCACCACCACCACGTGACACACTGCCTACCTCAGCACCGCTCCAACAGCTGCCACTACCAGGGGTACCACCCACAGCCCCACAGTGGGTCGAAGACGAAGTGCTGAAGAGTGTACCTGCATCGTTCAAGAAACAAGCTGGCCTGGTATTACGGATGAAACACAAACCTAACATGACTTGGAATGATAAAGGCGAACTCCTGGTACAGAATCAGGTGGTCCCCGGGACCCACATGACGGATTTAGTGAATGACCTGATGCGTCAACGCAGGTCGCACACAGATCCTCGAGGATGGGAGGTCTTCGCGCAAGGCTTGAAAGACATGCATGTACCACAGGAATTGGTGGGGAATCCCCACCGCTGGGCCTTTATGCAGCGGACCCAGCAATCGCCGAGTGGCCCACTACCTTCTTGGAAAGCCGAATGGGAACCGGATTCACCCCCCCAAAACACCACCACAACGGGCATCTTCTTTTCGCGCCTTTAAAAAACCACCCTTGATCAAGACACCCCATATCTCCAGAGCCGTGACACGTAGCAAGTCACCGCGACGAACACGACGCCGGACACAACCGCCCAAGGCCTGGAACACCTATTAAAACCAACAGCAGCAGCAGGACAGCTCATTCGCCATGTTTTACCTCACCCTACCCAGTAACAGTTCGCTGGATGTGTTTCCTGACAACACCTTGGCCAAGTACGTCATCTAGTTACCGCAACCGTTGCATTTACCTGGACGCTGGGAATGTGGCCTCGTGGATATCCAATACCTTTACTCGTGGTACAACGTGCGAGCCAATGAAGTGTGGTACGAGGTGACCTACGAAGGAAAAGACACCCGACTCACCCTCCCCGAAGGCCAATATGATACTCCCAAGGAGTTCATGGGTGGGCTCACAAGACTGTTGCATTATAAGGCTCTAAGGGAGGTCACGAATAGTTCAAGACCCGTCAAAGCCTATCCCTTCAAGAATCACGTGGACTTCGATTACAACTCACACAACGACAAGGCACAGCTCATCCTCACCGCCAACGTGAGTGTCGTACTGAGTCCTATCCTACAGCAAATGCTGGGTTTCGATCTACAGACGTTCGCTGGTCCCACCGCCCACCAAGGCCAGATCCCGATGGATATGAAGTCGGGTATGTACGGACTCTACGTCTACTCGGATGTGGTCGACAACCACATCGTGGCCGATATCAACACACCTCTGTTACGGGTGGTCCCCATTAAAAAGACGTATGGAGATCAAGTTACCCACAGTTTCACTCACATGCTCTACCTACCCGTACGAAAAATCGACATCAACACTATCACGGTGGATATAAGAGATGACACGGGACGACCGGTGGCATTCGAACGAGGAAAAGTGGTGCTGACACTTCATTTTCGACAAGCCCATGCTCCCCACTTTGTATAATGAAGGTGCCTTACGAGTGCGATGCACGCAGCTATATGGACTATTATGCCCAACAGGCCGGAGGTGGCCTTCCGGTCTTTAGTGGTGCACGCATGCAACGAGGACATGGGCTGGGGAACATACTCCGGATCATCGTCAAAACGTTCCTGCCCTTGGTGACGCGTGGGATGAAAGCAATCGGCAAACAAGCGGTACGCAGCGGACTGCAAGTCGCCGGTGATGTCTTGGTGGGGGGGGGGGTACGCCACCCAAAGAAGCCTTCAAACGGCGGGCCAAAGAAGCAGGAGGCGTCTTGGTCGCCAAAGCACAACGCACCGTAGGGAATAAAAGACCTGCACCACCGAGACCACGCACCAGTCGACGATCGACCCAGCGACAACGCACATCGAAGACCCAGGATATCTTTTCTTAAAACATGTCCTTGATCCACGCAGAGTCCTGCCCCTCCACCAACAGTGAATTTGATTTGTGGACCGTGCCGCCCACACAGACCAGTGCCGAACAAGGATTATGGGTGGAGCATCTCCCGCTCTCCAGCATTAACGAAACAGGGCCCATCGAGTTCACCATCAGTAATGCGGATACGGCCAATGTGGATTTAGCCCATACATACTTGTATGTGAAAGCCAAGATCGTCAATGGAGATGGCTCCAGAATCGTCGACCAAGCCACGGTGGGCCCGACGAATCTCTGGCTGCACTCGATGTTTCAACAGGTGGATATATTTCTCAGCGACAAACTCATCAGTGACTCAACCAACACCTACCCCTATCGAGCCTACATCGAGACGCTGTTGTCGCATGGACGAGAGGCTAAAAAATCTCAACTGACGGCCGCTTTATTCTACCAGGACACAGCCGAGCACATGGGCGCAGAGAACGGCAATGCGGGATATAGCAAACGGAAGGCTTTGACCGCGAACGGCGTCTCGGTGGATCTCATGGGTCGACTGCACGCAGACATCTTCATGCAAGACCGGTATCTCTTGAACAAGATCCCCATCAAAATCCGACTGATACGGGCGCCTCCGACCTTCGCCTTGATGGCCACTAACGTAGACGGGCATGCAGCTGACTATAAGATTGTCACCCAAGACGCAGTCCTGTATGTCCGAAAAGTGAAACCGAATCCAGCCGTTCAATTGGGACACCTCAAAGCCTTGGAAACAAAACCAGCCCAGTACCCTATCCGACGTGTGCAAACCAAAGTGTTCTCTGTGTCTGCTGGAAATATGAGCGCCAACAAAGAAAACCTGTTCCTGGGGGAACTGCCCAAGCGATTGATCCTGGCCTGTGTGGAAAATACCAGTTTCAGCGGAGCCTACCCAGAGAACCCGTTTGACTTTAAACATTTCGGCATCAATTTTGTGGCCCTGCATGTGGATGGACAACAGGTCCCAGCCACGGCCTTAACACCGAACTTTGGGCGCGCGAATTTCATTCGAGCCTATCAGAGCCTGTTTACAGCCACCGGTCAAATCAACCAGGATGAAGGGAATATGATCAGTCGGGAGGACTACGCGAACGGATACACGTTGTTCTGTTTCGATCTGACCCCCACCTTAGAGAACGACCATCAGCTGGCCCTGGCCAAGCAAGGCAATTTACGGTTGGAAATCCACTTTGCACGAGCCCTCGGGACCACCGTCAATGTGATCTGCTACGCCGAGTTTGACAACATCATTCAAGTGGACAAGGCGCGCAACGTCCTGTGTGACTTTGCCACCTAACATGGATACAGACCAGATAACCACCGTGCTGGAGAATGACCCAGGGACACGTATGGTCTTTCAAGGGGTGTTCGCCCGAGATGTGTTCCCATTAGACCGTATGTATCCTGCTGCTTACGTTCTCAACACGGACCCGATGGATCGGCCCGGTGAACATTGGGTGGGCGTGTACTTGACAGAACAGCAGGGCGAATACTTTGACCCGTACGGCCTGCCACCCCTCCATCCCGATTTAACAGACTTCATGGATCAAGGCACCGAGACGTGGTGTTGGAACAGTCAAACGTTGCAAAGCCTGACCAGTAGCGTGTGCGGACAATATTGCTTGTTTTACCTGTACCATCGATGCCGGGGCAGAACCTTATCTACCATCGTACAGATGTTTGACGAGTACCCCAAGGCCGAGAACCGCGATGTACTCGTATATGACTGGGCCGCCCATCATTTCAATGTACAAGCCCCGTTCTGGGCTTCAGTTCTTTCAATGTACAAGCCCCCTGTTCTGGGCTTAAGTTTACAAGCCCCCTGTTCTGGGCTTCAGTTCTTTCAATGTACAAGCCCCCTGTTCTGGGATTCAGTTGTCACGTGGTTGTTCTCACGTTGTTGTTGTTACTGAATAAAAAACAAAATGAGATCTCACCAAAAAAAAACCCTGTCTTGTGTGTTTTCTATATGAGCATAATGCATGAAACTGGCTTTGAACATCGTATCAGCCAATCAGTGGCCTAGAATGGGGTCAAAGGTAACCCATCCATGTCCAGAAAACATTACCCGGATGTACAAGAACCCGGATGTAGGCGCGGACGTAGGTGAAAGCATCCCAGTACCCGGATGTAGGCGCAGACGTGAGCGAAATTCTAGTACCCGTCCATTGGTTCTTTTATCGATCGCTCATTGGCTCTTTTTCTCGACCGCTGATTGGTCCAAATGGAACTGCCCATCCTTCCCAGGTTAATTTACAATCCCCTTTTTGGGTTCAAGCTCTGTATATCGATGCCGCAACATTGTTGCCGAACCTTGCCGAAAGGGAGACCTTGGACCTTTTGACCTGGATGTGACTTTTGACCTTTTGACCCGATATTCATCCGCGCACTGCCGGTGATGACGCGCGCGCGCGTGTGCGGCCGGAGAACCCGCGCGCGCGCGCGCTGCGCCCGGAATAACCCGCGCGCGCTGCGGCCGGGGCGGGGCGGGCCGGGCCGGTAGAAACCCCACAGACAGGTCAGTACATGCATTCCTATCATGTTCCCAGGTCACACCCCATTCACACAGACCCTCATGCATACACGGTTGCAGGCGCAGACGTCAGCGAAATTCTGGCGGGAAAACCCCCACAGACAGGTCAGTACATGTCCTATCATGTTCCCAGGTCACGCCCCATTCACCCAAACCAGAAGTGACGTCATACCCCTAATTTTACATGCACCCATCCATGACTGGACGCCCTTCACGAATGCTTCACTTTGATACCTCACTCGACTCCATCGGACCATGAGTGGCCCACCTAGACCGCAAACACGTCTATTTTCACACCCGTTTCCCACAATTCCCTGTCTGCGCATGCGCAGAATGTGGACAACGGCCGAGACACTACTCCAGGCGGTTGCTCCCTCACATAGGCTTCACATGGATATCGCATTCGACTCCATCGGCCCATTAGTGGCTCGCCTAGGCCCCAGAACGTCTATTTTCATACACTTTCTCTACTGTGCATGCGCAGAATGACGTCAGTTCCACGTCACACCCAGCCCGTTGGAGACTCCCTCACGTATGCTAATTTCTAAGTGTGGACATTGTGGATGTCTCACGTGTCCACTCTTTAATACGTCAGCTTCATTTAGTTCCGCGTTAACTGGTAACTCATATTCTGTTAACTCGTATGTTGATCTTAGTTGTTCTACTACAAACTGTATTTATTTAGTTTCCTGTAAGAAGTGTGGTCAACAGTATGTTGGCAAGACCACCCAAAGACTCCATCTTAGGGTGAACGGTCACAGAAAATCCGTTAGGAAAAAGCAATTGCTTATAGGTAGACATTTTTCTGGACCCGACCATGGCTGGGATAACTTTAGTATTCAGATCATAGACGTCGTCTATCCATCTACTAAAGGATTCCCCCTTTGGATTTGAGAGAAAAATCCGAGAGCGGGAATTATTCTGGATGCTAGAACTTGGGTCAGTGTTTCCGTTTGGTTTAAATGATAATGTCAGTGGGTTCGGCAATGCTACAAACCGCCGTTCAAATATATCCAACATTACCCAACTATTTAAACCCCATCAACGGAGACAACGCAGCCATGGTTGGCGAAAGTTTAATAGTTCGATGATTCACGATCATATCACTTTAAATTACTTAGTGGGTTTAACTAACGCATCCAATAGTATACATAGCTTACGTACAGTTCTGTATGCGTTACCTCTGAGAGCTTTAAATCAAATAGCCAGAGATATACAACAATCTGCGTCTTCAGGAAGTATAATACCATCAAAAATCAGTAAAGTATGCCAAGATATAGCGTATTATCGGTTGTATCGTCCAGTGAACATAATCGAAACATCTCAAGATCGGCTTTTCTTGAAACTCAACTACTTAGATAAAGGACTGGACATCATTAATTTACCTCGAATCCTGAATGATCCAGAGGTACGCAACGCTGTATCAAACTATTTCAAGTTCACAGAAGCTCCTTGCATTTCATATAAGTATACTAAATCTATAGCCACCAAAATATTCAATTACTCCAATGCTGTCAAGGAGTTTGACTGGAACTTATACGCGTCAGCCGGCTATAGTTGTGATTGTGAATTGTCGAACTTTATCTATACGCCATGCAAACATATTGTGACTGGTGACCTTGATGTGGTGAGTGATAAGGATCTGAAATTACTCCTGATGAAAGGACCTAATATAGAGAGCCAAGAAGAATAAATCTGAAGGCCGACCAGAAGATAGTCCTGTCTGCATTAGAACAGTACGTTATTGATTGGTCTAAGCGAGAAAAAGTTGAACCTACAGTACTCGCTGATTGGCTGAACCTCACCAAGAGCAAGGTCGTTGAAACAATCCGCCATATTGACAGAAGTACTCTTCCCCAAGCAAAACAAGTACTGAGAAACCTCAATTCGCAAGAAGTTCTAGCAAATCTCCAGAGTAAATTCGTCATAGTCCCAGCAGACAAAGCTCCGAATAATATAATATTCATATGTAAATATTACTATTACCAGGTGCTGGTTAAAGAATTGAGTGTAGACATATCTTCATCAAATATGTCTACTTACTCCCAAACTGCATTTACTCTGGAAGATTTATTTAACAATCACATAAAGTTTCTCAAGGAAAGAGGTATTTGTCTTCCAACCAATCACAACGACATACCAAAAATATACTGGACTCCCAAAATGAATAAATCACCATACAAAGCTAGATTCATAGCTGGTTCTAGAAGCTGCACCACCAAGCTTCTTTCAACCCTATTGACGAGGGCCCTTCAGGAGGTAAAAGCATTTTGGGAAAGGTATTGCGCCACTATTTCTAAGAACTCTGGCGTTGAATGTATGTGGATATTGAAAAACTCAAAATGTCTTACGGAAGAACTTGATGCTAAAGGTCACATACCGTACAGACATGTATCCACATGGGATTTCTCGACTCTCTATACTACAATCCCTCATCAGGACCTTATTGACCGTATAAGTTCATTAATAGTATCTGTGTTCAAGAAAACTGATCGTAGATATATTAATGTCGGAAGCCATAAAGCATTCTTTAGCTCGACTACATACAAGAGATATCATTCATGGGATGTTTCTTTGTTTATAGAGTTGCTTGAATTTCTCATTAAAAATATCTATGTGAAATTTGGCAACACAATATATCAGCAGCATATAGGTATTCCAATGGGTACTAATTGTGCACCCCTGTTGGCTGACCTGTATCTGTTCTCTTATGAATATGACTATATGCAGGCGCTTTCAAAAACCGATCCATTCAAAGCCCGTTCCTTCTCATTCACCAAACGCTATATAGACGATCTTCTCGCTGTGGATAATCGCTACATAAATAACGCAGTGAAGGATATATATCCACCTTCACTGGATTTGAAGGAAACTACAGATAGCCCTACAGGCACATCTTATTTAGATCTCTAGCTCTATAAACATGAAGCGGGCATTCTCTCTCGTCGACTTTATGACAAAAGAGATGATTACAATTTCGACATCGTAAACTATCCCTTTCTGGATAGTAATATTCCAGTGGGACCTGCATATGGCGTATACATATCTCGCTTAGTAGCATTTGCTAGATCCTGTGTTAAATGTGATGATTTTAATCAACGTCACAAAACATTGTTGCAGAAACTTATAAAACAGGGCTATTCCACCAAGCGCCTCCACTCAAAGTTTTCAAATTTGGCGATACATATCGCATGCTGATAGCAAAATACGAACGTAGCGTGCAAGATCTATGGCGCTACGTTTCGTAACTTGTGTCTAATTCCCATGCATTTCAAGATCTTCATGGTACTCATATGAAAAGTCACAATCAAAGCGTGACTGAGATACATCATTCTTTAGATGACGACTTACAACGAATATTATGGATTAAGAATACTGATCAGCGATACGGATTTGATATTTTTGGAACATCATGATGTCTTGCCGGCATCATTGAAAACTGTTGACCGCTTCTCTCTTGCAGGAAACAAGCCTATGTTTATGTATACTATGATTGTCTTTTTGAATTTGGTGCTAATACTGTTATATGGAATATGGAATAGGTCTTTGGATTATGGACGCGGATATTCTCTAATGGACGACGGCTGGATTATGAATGACGGACTAGACTCTTGTAATTTTAACTTGTGTATGCCTGGATTCTGCTGGTGGACAAGTTGTCCCCGAGGCCGGGCCCCTGCACACCCAACACTCATAATGGATACAACACAAAGAAATAATATTAAGACAGACCCGAGGAACCTTAGTGCAGGTTTCTCGGCCGAGTCTCTAATAGTTCGAAATGCACTAAGACCTTTTTCAATCCAAATGACAGATATATTTCTGACAGCAAAGCAAGGCCACGACATCAAACCTTGTAATATTGTGCTTGATGATTGTTTAGCACCGAATTCTACATGTAATAATTTCAAAATTTCTAAGTGTGGACATCGTGGATGTCTCACGTGTCCACTCCTTAATACGTCAGCTTCATTTAGTTCCGCGTTAACTGGTAACTCATATTCTGTTAACTCGTATGTTGATCTTAGTTGTTCTACTACAAACTGTATTTATTCAGTTTCCTGTAAGAAGTGTGGTCAACAGTATGTTGGCAAGACCACCCAAAGACTCCATCCTAGGGTGAACGGTCACAGAAAATCCGTTAGGTAAAAGCAATTGCTTATAGGTAGACATTTTTCTGGACCCGACCATGGCTGGGATAACTTTAGTATTCAGATCATAGACGTCGTCTGTCCATCTACTAAAGGATTCCCCCTTTGGATTTGAGAGAAAAATCCGAGAGCGGGAATTATTCTGGATGCTAGAACTTGGGTCAGTGTTTCCGTTTGGTTTAAATGATAATGTCAGTGGGTTCGGCAATGCTACAAACCGCCGTTCAAATATATCCAATATTACCCAACTATTTAAACCCCATCAACAGAGACAACGCAGCCATGGTTGGCGAAAGTTTAATAGTTCGATGATTCACGATCATATCACTTTAAATTACTTAGTGGGTTTAACTAACGCATCCAATAGTATACATAGCTTACGTACAGTTCTGTATGCGTTACCTCTGAGAGCTTTAAATCAAATAGCCAGAGATATACAACAATCTGCGTCTTCAGGAAATATAATACCATCAAAAATCAGTAAAATATGTCAAGATATAGCGTATTATCGGTTGTATCGTCCAGTGAACATAATCGAAACATCTCAAGATCGGCTTTTCTTGAAACTCAACTACTTAGATAAAGGACTGGACATCATTAATTTACCTCGAATCCTGAATGATCCAGAGGTACGCAACGCTGTACCAAACTATTTCAAGTTCACAGAACCTCCTTGCATTTCATATAAGTATACTAAATCTATAGCCACCAAAATATTCAATTACTCCAATGCTGTCAAGGAGTTTGACTGGAACTTATACACGTCAGGAGGCTATAGTTGTGATTGTGAATTGTCGAACTTTATCTATACACCATGCAAACATATTGTGACTGGTGACCTTGATGTGGTGAGTGATAAGGATCTGAAATTACTCCTGATGAAAGGACCTAAATATAGAGAGCCAAGAAGAAGAAATCTGAAGGCCGACCAGAAGATAGTCCTGTCTGCATTAGAACAGTACGTTATTGATTGGTCTAAGCGAGAAAAAGTTGAACCTACAGTAGTCGCTGATTGGCTGAACCTCACCAAGAGCAAGGTCGTTTAAACAATCCGCCATATTGACAGAAGTACTCTTCCCCAAGCAAAACAAGTACTGAGAAACCTCAATTCGCAAGAAGTTCTAGCAAATCTCCAGAGTAAATTCGTCATAGTCCCAGCAGACAAAGCTCCGACTAATATAATATTCATATGTAAATATTACTATTACCAGGTAATTACCCGACTTCGAAATTGATCACTGGAATAACATAAACATTCACCAGTCAAATTACTACACTGAGTCAACATTTATTGAGAAAACAAATGTCTTGTTTGATGACAATAATACAAATACACCCCTATCTTTTCTACACCTCAATGCTAGAATCCTTAATAAGCACTTTTCTGAGATCACAGGCTTTATTCATAACCTACATAATAAATTTACTGTCTTAGGCTTCTCTGAGAGTTGGTTGAACCCGACAACAGAAAAAAATCTTGACATTCCAGGTTACACACCTTTCTCTTCGTCAAGGAAAAATCGAAAGGGTGGAGGGCTGATATTCTACGTGGATAATAAAGTGAAATCCTGTAAAATAAGAAAAGATCTTTCCCATCTGGAAGACAATGGAGAACTCGAATCCCTCTTCGTTGAATTTCTTCTCGGAGATGTGAAATACCTGGTTGGCATATTTTACCGTCCTCCTGGCAAAAATGTTGGCAAATTTAATGATCACTTACTCTCTCTTCTAAATCAAAAGACATCGAAAAACATAAATGTATCCTAATGGGGGATTTCAATATCGATCTTTTTAAAACAGACGACCACCCACCAACCAAGGAATTTCTGGAAACCCTAAAATCCCATTACTTCTTTCCTCAAATCACAAAACCAACCAGAGTCAAATCCCGTTCTGCCACCCTTATTGATAACATCTTCACAAACTTCCACGAAGAAAATCTCTTATCTGGAATCTTCCTGACTGATATCAGCGACCACTTCCCAGTATTTCATTTTCTGAACTCTAGTCACAGTGATATGCCCGCTGAACAAAATATAACATACCGCAAAATGACAACTGAGCAAAAAGAGCAGTTCATACAAAGAATCAGAGATTCCGACTGGGATGATGGCGATGCAGATATAAACGACCCAAACCTAGCCCTCGACAATTTTCTAGCAAAATTTATACCCATATACAATGACTGCTTTCCTCTGACAGCCTTTACACCTAAAAAACGCAAAGTCATAAAACCATTGATCACTTTTGCCATTCTCAACTCTATTCATGAAAAAAACCGACTCTATCGCCTGCAGCTTACTAGTCATGACGAAATTTATCGCCAACAGTACAGAACATACAGAAACAAATTAAATCACGCCATACGCATTTCTAAAAAACAATATTTCGAACAAAAATTCAACGAAAGTAATCATGATATTAAGGGCACTTGGAAAATACTAAACCAGCTAATGAACAGAAATAAAACTACAGACAGACCAAAATTGTTCCATGTTAATGGTGAAGATATATCAGACAGTAAATCAATAGCCACAAAATTCAATGAATACTTTAGTACTGTAGCGTCTAACCTGGATGCAGATATACCCGAGACTGGTTCTAAGTTCAATGAGTACCTGGGTACCCCTGTTTCGAATAATTTTGAATTCTCCGCAATAACGCCTGAACTTGTGCAAAGCACAATTATGAATTTGAAATCGGCTGCACCAGGTATTGATGATATCCGGATGTCTGTGGTCAAGTTAGTATCCGACTATATTTCAGCACCGCTCTGCTCTATTATGAATCTTTCATTTTCAACAGGGATTGTCCCGGAAGTTTTTAAAGTAGTGAAGGTAACGCCGGTTTTTAAATCAGACGATGCATCTATTCTTTCCAACTACCGGCCCATTTCTATCTTGCCGTGTTTCAGCAAAATCATGGAGAAGCTTGTCGCTACAATGGTAGAAGAATTCCTGGATTCTAATGACGTAATCACAGATAACCAGTACGGCTTCAGGACCAACCATTCTACATCAATGGCAGCGTGCTCCCTCTATGACTCCCTGTCTTCCGCAAAAGAATCCAAATTATTTAGCATTGTAACTTTTTTAGACCTCTCTAAAGCTTTTGACACCGTAAACCACAAAATTCTTCTATCCAAACTTGAACATTATGGTTTCCGAGATCAGGCAAATAATTGGTTCCGAAGTTATTTAACAGACAGATCACAAACTGTTACTTATAACGGCATTTTTTCCAACTCTCTACCTGTTTCTTTTGGGGTTCCCTAAGGGTCAATACTAGGGCCCATACTCTTTCTTATCTATATAAATGATTTGACTAATGTAACAAATATATTGAAAATAATTCTCTTCGCTGATGATACAAGTACTGTGTACTCCACGGAAAACTATGCGGATATTTTCAACGTCATGTCACAGGAACTGGAGAAATTACAAAACTGGCTCCTTTGTAATAGACTTTCGTTAAACATTAAGAAATCAAAATACATGGTCATTGAGCCCAATACTCGTAAGCGACTAACACTTAAGTTTGATTTATCTATTTCTGGACGCCAAATTGAACGTGTCACTAGGTTCAAGTTCTTGGGAGTCTTTTTCAACCAGGAACTAAACTGGAAGACACACATCAACTACATCTGCAATAAGGTCTCTCGAAACATAGGAATTATTAACCACATAAAATACTCCATAAACAAAAAATCTTTATATATCCTATACTATTCAATGATATTCCCATATCTATCCTACTGTAATCTTCTGTGGGGAAATACTTATATTACTTATCTAAACCAGCTATTTCTGCTACAGAAACGAGCGCTGAGGGTAATAACTTTGTCAAGAAAACGCGACCATACGCAACCATTATTTACAGATCTAAAAATACTACAACTTTCTAAATTGAACTTGTATGCCTGCCTCTTATTGGCTCATAAATTTATGCACCATCTTGAATTATTACCAGAAGCATTCCGAAACTACTTCACACGACAATCAGACGTCCACCGCTACCAAACCAGAGGCCAACACCTTAATCTTTACCGACCTGTTTATAAATCTAACATCTCCTTCAACACCACAAAAACTACAGGACCCCGAGAGTGGAACAAACTACCTCCCCTGATGAAGTCCATCAAATCAATCTCATTACTTAAATCAAAACTCAAAGACCATCTCCTGCGTAACTGACCCAAACCATTACATTCGAGGCTAAAAAAAAACAACATAAAAATAAAAAGATAACATCAAATGAAAAAGAAAATTATGACATATAAAACTAAATAGAAATATTCGCAATAAGACTTACATGATGACAATGATATAATAATGTCTAAATAAATTGCTATTTTAAGTCTGAAGAGAGTAAATTATAATTATTATTATTTGTAAATTACTAAGTTCAGTATGTTACAGATACTTATAGATATATATATACATAGCGACATATCTTTCTATTGGGATAGAACAAGCCCTTTGGGGTTTTATTCCCGCCAATTTTCATTGCATGCTATATAACGCTATTGATTTGTATACTACCTTTCTGTAATTCAGCAACATGTCACTACCTATATATTCTTTGATCGTTGGTGAATAAAATTCAATTCAATTCAATTCAGGTGCTGGTTAAAGAATTGAGTGTAGACATATCTTCATCAAATATGTCTACTTACTCCCAAACTGCATTTACTCTGGAAGATTTATTTAACAATCACAAAAAGTTTCTCAAGGAAAGAGGTATTTGTCTTCCAACCAATCATAACGACATACCAAAAATATACTGGACTCCCAAAATGCATAAATCAACATACAAAGCTAGATTCATAGCTGGTTCTAGAAGCTGCACCACCAAGCTTCTTTCAACCCTATTGACGAGGGACCTTCAGGAGATAAAAGCATTTTGGGAAAGGTATTGCGCCACTATTTCTAAGAACTCTGGCGTTGAATGTATGTGGATATTGAAAAACTCAAAATGTCTTACGGAAGAACTTGATGCTAAAGGTCACATACCGTACAGACATGTATCCACATGGGATTTCTCGACTCTCTATACTACAATCCCTCATCAGGACCTTATTGACCGTCTAAGTTCATTAATAGTATCTGTGTTCAAGAAAACTGATCGTAGATATATTAATGTCGGAAGCCATAAAGCATTCTTTAGCTCTACTACATACAAGAGATATCATTCATGGGATGTTTCTTTGTTTATAGAGTTGCTTGAATTTCTCATTAAAAATATCTATGTGAAATTTGGCAACACAATATATCAGCAGCATATAGGTATTCCAATGGGTACCAATTGTGCACCCCTGTTGGCTGACCTGTATCTGTTCTCTTATGAATATGACTATATGCAAGCGCTTTCAAAAACCGATCCATTCAAAGCCCGTTCCTTCTCATTCACCAAACGCTATATAGACGATCTTCTCGCTGTGGATAATCGCTACATAAATGACGCAGTGAAGGATATATATCCACCTTCACTGGATTTGAAGGAAACTACAGATAGCCCTACAGGCACATCTTATTTAGATCTCTACCTCTATAAAAATGAAGCGGGCATTCTCTCGTCGACTTTATGACAAAAGAGATGATTACAATTTCGACATCGTAAACTATCCCTTTCTGGATAGTAATATTCCAGTGGGACCTGCATATGGCGTATACATATCTCGCTTAGTAGCATTTGCTAGATCCTGTGTTAAATGTGATGATTTTAATCAACGTCACAAAACATTGTTGCAGAAACTTATAAAACAGGGCTATTCCACCAAGCGCCTCCACTCAAAGTTTCTCAAATTTGGCGATACATATCGCATGCTGATAGCAAAATACGAACGTAGCGTGCAAGATCTATGGCGCTACGTTTCGTAACTTGTGTCTAATTCCGCTTAACCCGGGGCTAGTGGCCGTATGAACCCATGTACTTCAAGAACCTCATGGTACTCATATGAACAGTCACAATCAAAGCGTGACTGAGATACATCATTCTTTAGATGACGACTTTACAACGAATATTATGGATTAAGAATACTGATCAGCGATACGGATTTGATATTTTTGGAACATCATGATGTCTTGCCGGCATCATTGCAAACTGTTGACCGCTTCTCTCTTGCAGGAAACAAGCCTATGTTTATGTATACTATGATTGTCTTTTTGAATTTGGTGCTAATACTGTTATATGGAATATGGAATAGGTCTTTGGATTATGGACGCGGATATTCTCTAATGGAAGACGGCTGGACTATGAATGACGGACTAGACGCTTGTAATTACATTGATACCTCACTCGATCCAATCGGCCCACTAGTGTCCCACCTAAACCCCAACACGTCTATTTCTATACTACGGCCAGACTGCGCATGCGCAGACTATTGACAACCAACGACACACTAGCCCAGGCGGATGCTCTCTCACGACAGCTTCAAAGTAAGACCTCATACGACACCATAGGATCATTAGGGGCTCACCTAAACCCTAAAACGTCTATTTCCACACCCTTTTCCCAGAATTCCCTGTCTGCGCATGCGCAGAATGTTGACAACGGCCGAGACACTAGTCCAATCCGATGCCCCCTCACATAGGCTTCACATTGATACCTCACTCAACTCCATCGGCTCATTAGTGGCTCACCTAGATCCCAAAACGGCTATTTCCATACCCTTTGCCTATTGCGCATGCGCAGAATGACGATATTCCGACCCCATATCCACCCAGTGGGATGCCCCCCCACATAGGCTTCACATTGATACCTCACTCGACCCCATCGGTCCATTAGTGGCCCACCTAGACCCCAAAACGGCTATTTCCATACCCTTTGTCTATTGCGCATGCGCAGAATGACGATATTTCAACCCCACACCCAGCCCGTCGGATGCCCCCTCACATAGGCTTCATATTGATACCTCACTCGACCCCATGGACCAACTAGTGGCCCACCTAGACCAAGACGTCTATTTCCATACACTTTGTCTATAGATTTAATATGCATTCCTAGTACCCGTTCTTTGCATGGCAGAACTGTACAACCCAGAACAAGTCTGGACATGCCTTGATCTCGGGGAGCCAGGTGTTCGGCACGTGAGCTCACTCACGCAGACGCCAGACCAGGTGTTCACGATCGCCGCAACATTGTAGTGAACGTGCAACATTGTTGCAATTCGGGGAGCCAGATGTTCGGCACGTGAACTCACTCACGCAGACACCAGACCAGGTGTTCACCGCAACATTGTAGCGAACGTGCAACAATGTTGCAATTCGGGGAGCCAGGTGTTCGACACGTGACAACCTCAAGCAGACGACAGCGAAATTCTGGCGGGAAAACCCCCACAGACAGGTCAGTACATGGCCTATCATGTTCAAAAATGACCATCCCCATACCCCATACAGGCCTGTATATTGTATAAATCCGAAGATGTCACGGAGATCACCGAAGATGTCACGGAGGTGACCGAAGAGACACGGAGGTGACCGAAGACACTCGGACGTCACCGAAAAGACACGGAGGTGAACGACATTGTGGAAAACCCCCACAGACAGGTCAGTACATATCCTATCATGTTCACAGGTCACGCTCCATTCACCCAGACCGGAAGTGACGTCATACGGGACTGGTGGCGCCCCCTGGCGGAAAAAGGGGAACCAAGAGTTACCTCCCTGGAAAAGGTACGCACAAGAGACACGAAGATGAACGATATTGTGGAAAAATCCCACAACGGAGGTGACCGAAAGACACGGAGGTGAACGACATTGTGAGTAGTATACAGCGAGCAAATTGATAGGATAGCGCTGCACTGCGCATGCGCAGAACCTTGGGTGACGTCACAATGGGTGGTGTGCGCATGCGTGTGTGTGTGTGTGTGGGTGGTGGGACAAAATGGCGGCTGTGGGTGGTGGGACAAAATGGCGGTTGTGGGTGGTGGGACAAAATGGCGGCTGTGGGTGGTGGGACAAGATGGCGGCTGTGGGTGGTGGGACAAAATGGCGGCTGTGGGTGGTGGGACAAAATGGTGGGACGGCGGCTGTGGCGGCTGTGGGTGGTGGGACAAAATGGCGGCTGTGGGTGGTGGGACAAGATGGCGGCTGTGGGTGGTGGGACAAGATGGCGGCTGTGGGTGGTGGGACAAAATGGCGGCTGTGGGTGGTGGGACAAGATGGCGGTTGTGGGTGGTGGGACAAGATGGCGGCTGTGGGTGGTGGAACAAGATGGCGGCTGTGGGTGGTGGGACAAGATGGCGGCTGTGGGTGGTGGGACAAGATGGCGGCTGTGGGTGGTGGGACAAGATGGCGGTTGTGGGTGGTGGGACAAGATGGCGGTTGTGGGTGGTGGGACAAGATGGCGGTTGTGGGTGGTGGGACAAGATGGCGGTTGTGGGTGGTGGGACAAGATGGCGGCTGTGGGTGGTGGGACAAGATGGCGGCTGTGGGTGGTGGGACAAGATGGCGGTTGTGGGTGGTGGGACAAGATGGCGGCTGTGGGTGGTGGGACAACATGGCGGCTGTGGGTGGTGGGACAAGATGGCGGCTGTGGGTGGTGGGACAACATGGCGGATTATAGAAAAACGTATAAAAGGAGTCGATTTTTAGGGTAGGGATGTATTCATTGCACTACTTTTGCGGAGCACTGTGACTTACCTGACCTGACCCGCCTTCCAGCCTGTCTACCTGCCTGCCTGTTTGCTTCACCTCTAGCCAGCCAGCCATCCAGCCTGCCATCCAGCCTGCTTGCCTACTTGTATCAGCTGTGGACACCCCTTTTACTTTTTTCGATTTCACCAGTGCCAATTCACTAGACTATTACTCCGTAATAGTTTTTCACCAGCCCATAGTCATGGCGTCATCATCATTATTTTTAGTGAGGCTTGCAAAGTACCGTGTTCGTCTGATTGATGAGATGGAGCATGTGGGTGAATTATGTGATTTCCTTATGGCGGAGGAAAACATACTCCTGGAACAGCGTGTCGAAGAAATCATGGCGGAGAAAACCCTTTCAGCACAAAACACAGCCCTCATCGATGATGTACCGCACTTTACCTACTATGGATTTCTAGCCTTCGTGGCGGCGTTGAAGATCACGGGAAATGCCGAACTAGCAGATCTACTTGAAGCCGACGACGTTATACAAGATGATGATATCTTAGTGATGGATACCACCACCGAAGAGCGTACAGCTAGCAAACGTACACACACTAGCCCAGAGAGTACTACACTTGCCAAACGCGCTGGTCGACCCAAACGCCCCCGACTAACACCGTTAGAAATACCTGTGGTTGAGCAGCCAGTAGTACCCCAGCAAGTGCCTGTGAAAAAAGAGATGGTGGTAGAACTTCCTATGTCTGTCCAGGAGATCAACAACCTCATCCAGCAAGCTTACCAGGCAGCTCACACGGACATTTGGGAGCTTTCACCCTATTTAACAGTGAGTGTGAAAGATGAAGAAGTGCATTTTAATGCAGCGGGCTTTAACGACAGACCCGGTAAGCATATTGCCATGACCTACGCTTCCTGGCAAAAACTGGAGACCCTTGATTACGCCATCGATGCGGTTATTCGTGACCAGGGGAGTGACGAAGCGAAATTTCATGTGGGTGACGACATCTATGTGAGCTGTGCCTATTACAACGACCAGCTCCTCGTGCATATTCGAAAATGGCGAAGGCGGTTAGATACGCAAGAGCTGGTTGCTTGTCCTCAGGGTGTCACTTTGAAATTAACGGCGTGGCGGCAGTTGCAGAGTCTTGCCAGTGCAATTCGTTCAGCTCTGGCCTACCAGGTGCAACACTATATTTATCAGAAGTACATCGACACAGTCCTGGATCTGATCAGACTTCAAATTCCAGAGGACACTCGTGTACCCTCATACGCACTGATCACTGAAGCACTACAGACGGTGACGGAGAGGCAAATTGCTCTGAGAGTAGAAGCGGCCTGTCCTCCCAAAATTCCACGTGAAGAGGTTATAACGTACATCTACGTGCACCAGGGCCGGAAAGATGAGGATGAATTCAAACAAGTCTTGTTGGCGAACTATTGAACAATCAGAACAAGTGTTGAAAAACATTTACCATACACATTCATTGAAGTGGCTTGAGAGCGTATAATTGTATTAAAAAGAGTTTTTTTACTGTTAATTGTATTAAAAATTCAATACTCAGATATAATTATATTAAAATTCAATACCCTTGTGAATACGTTCATTCTATTTGTGTTAATAAAAAATAGTAGAAAATTAAAAAAATGCTTAGTGTTCATTCTTTTTTTAAATTTTTTGAAATTATTGAAAAAAATTGAAAAAAAAGAAGATTATTTCAACCCCACACCCAGTCCATTAGATGTCCCTTCACCTCACCTTCAATTTGATACCTCACTCGACCTCATCGGGCCACTAGGGGCTCTCCTAGCTCCAAAAAGGCTATTTTCATACCCTTTTGGCCGCTGCGCATGCGCAGAATCACCCTAATTCAACCCCACACCTAGTCCATCAGATGCTCCTTCACCTCACCTTCAATTTGATACCTCACTCGACCCACTACCTCCAAAATAAAAAAATAAAAAAAAAATGCGCATTTTTTCCTTTTTTATTTTTTTTTATTTTTTTATTTTTGGAGGAAGTGGGTCGAGTGGGGTATCAAATTGAAGCTGACGTGAAATGCTTCACATTGATACCTCACTCGACCCCATTGGACCATTAGGGGCTCCCCTAGCTCCAGAAAGGCAAAAAAAATAAAAAATAAAAAAATGCGCATGCGTATTTTTGCCTTTTTGGAAAAAAAATAAAAAATTTTCGTTGACCTGACGTTGTGAAGATGAAATAAGGAGCTAAAAATTTTTTTGGAGGAAGTGGGTCGAGTGAGGTATCAAATTGAAGGTGAGGTGAAGGAGCATCTGATGGACTAGGTGTGGGGTTGAATTAGGGTGATTGTGCGCATGCGCGGTGGCCGAAGGGTATAATTTTTTTCAATAATTTTAAAAAAAATAAAAAAATTTAAAAAAAAATTTTCTTTGGGGAAAGGATGATGGGAGTTGGTGTTAATTTTTGTGCTTTGTTGAAAGAAGTTTCCACTTCCGGAAAGATGGGTTGGCCCTGAAAAGGGCCTTTGAAAGTGTACACGACACTTATGCGCGGTAGATTCTCTTGATACCACCTATATGCTTCCTGCATATGGGGCATTTTATTTTGAGATGTTCCTCTCCGGCGTCAACGCAGCGGTACATGGCTCCTTCACACGACAGTGTCACCCAACAGTCTTTGCATAGACAGAGATGTCCACATGGAAGTACCGCGTACTGGCTGTCCTCATCGGTGCAAATACTACATCGTTTTTTTCTTTCTTCTATATGTCGTTCTTTCTTCTGTATGGAAATTTCCGCTTCCATTCCATTCATTGTCACCTCCATTCCAGTGATGTTTTCACGCATGGTGTTAATCACTTCGTTGAGGCGGAATACCTCGGCTTCGTGTGGGCATTGTTGTGGTGGAGTTTCTGCAGCCGAAATGGTTATAGTTTCCGTAGGCATCGTTGTTGTTGTAATGGGCGGTCTAGTATTTAACCATGGAAGCTCGCCGTCTTGTTCCTCCCCATCCGTGATATCATTGTCCTGGTTTTCTCCTTCTTCAATGGCCTCCATTCTGTTGATTTCCTCGTCCTGTTGTTGTCTTTGCAATCGTCTATCTTCTTCTGCTCGTATATTTCGCCGGAGTTCCCCTGCAAGTTCTTCTGTACTGCGTATTAACGTGTTTTCGTCTTCTAGAACCCTCTGAAAACTTGTGGTTATCGTTATTCCTCCAACTTCTTCACTGCTAACCATCTCTCTGTGTTCTGTAGCAGCATCATGTCTTGGATCTCTCGTAGCGTGGTGGGTAAACAAGGGTCGTCTTCTTGAACTCATAATTGTATTTTGTGAATAAATGACAACAGACCACGTTATTTATAGTCTACACGGCTTGTGGGTGGTGGGACAACATGGCGGCCCGTGGGTGGTGGGACAACATGGCGGCTGTGGGTGGTGGGACAACATGGCGGCTGTGAATCGGCCTGTGGGTGTGAGTGAGTGCAAGATGTGGGTGGTGGGACAAAATGGCGGCTGTGGGTGGTGGGACAAAATGGCGGCTGTGAATCGGCCTGTGGGTGTGAGTGAGTGCAAGATTATGCTATCTGCTAAAAAATGTTGTGTTTTATTTTTTTCTAAAGTTTTATTTTTTTCAAACTTTTAGTTCGATAAATTCGTTGGAATTTTCACAGTAATATTATAAGATTGTCAGCTCTAGTCTGGATGTTTTTTTAGTCAGGAAAATCAATTTATTTGCAGTGTAGCGGAGTTTTCCTACTATCGGACTTTAACATTAGGCGAGTAAAATTCACTAAAAATCAGACAATAACAATAGAGTCGAACGGTAGGGAGTTAAAATTTTACATACTATACCCATAACTTGTCTAAGTTTAATTAGAAATAAAATATATATACGGCAGTGATATTTTATTGTAAAAATACAGCCGTTTATAAATGAAAAAAACACACACAGATTTTCGCAGCGTCCGTGGTAGCAGACGACAGGGTGTTGTCACTGCCGTCCGCGCGCCGCCTATAAATAGCCTGCAGTTTTTTTTTCAGGCATTCACAATTAGCCTCAGTGCTTAGTGATGCAGGCAAATTTGTTGCAAATCATGGATAAATCAGACTTCATCCCAAATGATGATGGACCACTGCTCGGCGATGTCATTAATTTGGAAGATGACCAACCCTGGTTGGAGGCGATAATCAAGGATTTATTCACCTCTGAACCCGTGAATTATGCTGCTACAGTCCATTGTGAAGATCCTCCGGACACAGCGCCGCAGGGTAACTTCTTTGCCCTAGCACCCACACCGAATCTTGAACAATGTTTTGATGATATAGACTCTATGTTACAAAATATGTTGACACCACCAGTTAAAGAAAAAAATGGAGAAATGGCACAACAAAGCACAAGCCAAATAACAGATACTTCATCAGACCAAGATGAGCAGACGGAAATAGACACCATAGTACCCCAAAGGAGGAAAGATGTAAGGATCGCTAGACGTCGGAAAGATGTGAGAAAAATGCGCAAGGATGTGCGAACACACAGAAGCAAGAACAGCAAAATAAACCAAAATCAAGACGATGTCCATTATGTTTGGGCCATAGCGACAACAACAACACTGGGGTCAAAAACAGAACGTCAAAGAGACTTATATTTATCCTGTGTCGAATGCCCGAACCAATTCGCAAAATTTGCCATCTTTCCCTGCGGCCATCTGGCTTTATGTGAAAGTTGTATTCATAAATTCGCCCAGATTCCAACGTGTGCACAACCCAACAGACCCCGAATATGTGAATTACTGCCTTTGACATGCTCTGTCTGCGCTCAAAGAAGAACACAGCGTGAACAACCCCTCTCAACAATGTAATTTATTACATATCTCAACGGTTATTTTTAATAACCACCCTAAAAATTAAAAAACAGATTCCCCACCTATCCCTGTGCTATAAATTTCAACCCGTTATTTATTCGGGTGTAATAAAATAAAAAAATAGTCCGTTATCGTCGGACATATTAAAATAAAAAAAATAGTCCGTTATCGTCGGACATATTAAAATAAAAAAAATAGTCCGTTATGGGTCGGACAATTAATGGGGGCAGAGAAAAAAATTCTGTGTTTTTAATAGAGAGATTAGTTCTCATAAGAACTGTTTGATATCGGCCAGGGGTTGTTTATTTTTTGGTGATGCATTGCTAATAAAGGGGGCTGGGGCTGTATGCTTTTGAAATTGATGTGCCAAGTTAGAAGCCCCTCTTTCGAAGGATGAATTCGTTCTGAAAAGAACGTTTATTATTTGGTAACCCTGTTTTTATTCAGGACGTTCTGACAAGAACGTTTATTATTTTTTAACCCTGTTTTTATTCAGGGGGGAGTGGCCTACTTCCCTGCTGGCTGACTGGAAAATACCTATAGGGGTTCATACCATCTTCACCGACGTCTGGTGTTAGGCTGCGTCCGTCGATGAAGATGGCAGCAGCTACTGTGGGGGGAGGCTGTTCCCAGATGATCAGGGGTTGGTCGCTGTCATCGTTGTCTTGTTCCAGGAAAGAGGGCAGGTCTTCCAGGGGGAAGGGCGATGGTGGTCTGGGCGCTGTTGATGTTGCCGGTGGTGACGGGTCCAGGAAAATCACATCATCGCCATTCACATTTTCAAATGTGAACGGGTGGAGCGTCGTATTTCTTGTGGTTACCGCAGGAGGGCCGGCTTCTTGTTTCATCACCTGGTTTAACAAGGTGAACCAGTCCTACTCGGAAATCGTTGTATTTACAGCCTCCAACAAGGCCCGCACATTGTTGCCCGTGCCGAGCCCCGGTGGTGTGGTGTGTGTCAGCGCTGCCTCCCAGTCGGTGAATTCGTTGGTCCAAAATTCCTTTATTACAAGCGTCTAGTCCGTCATTCATAATCCAGCCGTCGTCCATTAGAGAATATCCGCGTCCATAATCCAAAGACCTATTCCATTTCCGTATAACAGTATTAGCACCAAATTCAAAAAGACAAAAGTATACATAAACATAGGCTTGTTTCCTGCAAGAGAGAAGCGGTCAACAGTTTTCATTGATGCCGGCAAGACATCATGATGTTCCAAAATATCAAATCCGTATCGCTGATCAGTATTCTTAATCCATAATATTCGTTATAGAGTCGTCATCTAAAAATGATGTACCTCAGTCACGCTTTGATTGTGACTGTTCATATGAGTACCATGAGGATCTTGAAGTACATGGGCTCATATCACTCTCTTCATTGCTTGTCGTTTACGTCTGGACAATCTCCTCCCGGTGGGCTTGGTCGTTGAAATTTTCGCTGTGGCTAACATGTTGATGATAGCTGAGAATTTTTTTCGAATGGCCTTTGAAATCTAGGCCGGGATATATATGTACTTCGCGCGGACGTCAGCGAAATTCTTCGTCTGGAAAAATAGCTTGAACAATTGGCGTGTGTTTGTTTTGCGTTTATAAACGGCTGTATTTTGACAATAAAATATCACTGCCGTATATATTTTATTTCTAATTAAATTTACACAAGTTAGGGTATAGTATGTAAAATTGTAGCTCCCTACCGTTCGACTCTATTGTGATTGTATGAATTTCAGTGATTTTTACTCGCCTAATGGGAAAGTACGATAGTAGGAAAAATCCGCTACATTGAAAATAAATTAATTTTCCTCTCTAAAAATATATGAAGAGTATCACTTATCACCTTATACTAGCTCGGTGAAAATTTCAGCGCGATTATCCAAAGGGAACGGTAGAAAATGATAAAAAACAGACCCTTGATTTCACCGTAACAAACACAACGCACGCCGTTTCGATTCAAATTTTCGTGTCAATACAGAGTTGCGGGTCCTTTCTTATAACAATTAAAATGCATTCCCTCTTTTGTTCTAATTCATGCTTTTGGTAATTTATTAAATGTGTTTGTCGTATGAATTACATTGTTTGATTGAAGTAGAATCAAGCAGAGCATGTGGGCTACCTATTTGATGAATTGTTTCATTGAATTAACGTTTCTTTAAATTTATAAGCGCACTAGGGGCACACAAGGTACAGAATTTAACATTGAAGAAAACCCTTCACGTACGTCTAGCATTTATTACATATATAGTATGGCTTTGCAAGGATCGGGTTTGGCTATTTTAGAGCACTAGACATTGTTCGGGTAATTATGAGGACTTGATATACGATGCCCGCAATGATAATATTTTATTTTTATCATGTTAATGATTCAAGAATATCAATTTATGCACTCTGGGTCCGTCTACAAAAATTGCATTATCAATTTTAATTATTTTTTCTACAAGGTATTTTTTTATGTACAATTTTTTTATTCCCATTAGCAAGAATCGATCTATATAATTTGTCTGGCGCGGTATTTTTTTGTCATTTATCATTATGGCAGTGCCGGGAAAGGAGCTCGCGTTTTTTCAATTGACGTCGGATGTCATTCTCATGGTGTATGATAAAGAATTGCAACTTATCCAGGAACATCCTAAAGAAGTGAAATTATGCTTAACCCTACCAGGGTGGGCGCTATTAGCACGCTTGTTACAGGGAAAACAACCCGAAGTGGATTTTATGCATGTAGGACTGGGTGTTTACCTACGGAGTGGAAGCGCGGATTCTTTTTTTCCGCGGCTTGAGCAGTGTGGAGGTGCCGCTATTCTTCTGCGACCGGGCTTATGGCAGGCGCTGAAAGCTATAATCACCGACGTGAATGATCTACTCTACCCAGAAGCCAATTCACTAGCCACGCGTACACTGACTCGGGATTGTACGTTAGTATTATATCCTGAACGTGTGGAATTAGTTGATGACGATTCCCGCTGTTGGTGCACATCGGAGCCGGCCCGTGTGTCTTTAACCCCGGAAGGCTGGACTACGTTGAAACGCGTGTTATGCGGCGATTTAGATGGGGATAGTATACACCTGTGTCAGGACGTCTACATTTTCCGCGGCCCGTATTTTGCCCGACTTTTATGTTTGAAGCACGGGGGATTTACGCTGGATCCCGATCTCTGGACGGGTTTACAACAAGTGGTGCCCATGGTGGATAAAGTCCTCCTCTCTCCACAGGAGCCTCTCACAGAATAGGGCCTGACCCTATAAATACAGGGGATGAGACAGAGTGTGTGTTATTCTCCGCTCGACATTTACAGCAAGCATGTCACTACGCGCTATTCTGCCTCTTACACCCAGTGTGAGGTTATACATTTATCAAGATAAAGTGACGCTGGTGAAAGACCATCAAGCTATTTACTGGACGCCCGCTGAAATGCTATCGAATCCGGTGACACTACAGCGTGATGGGTGGACTAAGTTTAAACGGGTGTTGAGCGGTGAGTTGGACGGAGACGTCATCCACCTGGACAATGCCATGTACGTATATTCCGTACCGCCCGTCCACATACGTCTGGGCCGATACCAAGAGCCTACGCGAAGTATCAGCCTAACTTCCTCTGTGTGGTCAGCCTTGGAGAAAATAGTGCCTATTGTAGACCAGTTATTTACACCGGACGACCGATCACCCGACCAATTAGCGTGCGCTCGTGCTAGGGAAGACGCGCTGAGTGAACCTGATGAAAAAAAAAAATCTGATGATGGGCAAAATACTAGAGAATGCACAGAGGCTAGAGTGACAGTATAGTACCTGACCCTATAAATACGAGGGCTGAGACAGAGTGTGGCTCATTCGCCGTTCGACATTGAGAGCAAGCATGTCACTCCAAGCCATCCTGCCTCTTACACCCAATGTGAGGTTATACGTGTATGAAGCTAAAGTCACCCTGGTCGAAGATTGTGGACCTATTTGCTTTGAGCACGCTGACACTCTATCGGATAGGGTGACACTAGAGCGTGATGGGTGGAGTAAATTTAAACGGGTGTTGAGCGGTGAGTTAGACGGACACCTTATCCACCTGGACAATGCCATTTACGTATACCATACTGTGCTCTTTCCACGGGTGGGCCGCTACCAAGAGCCGGCGCGAAGTTTCCTGCTAACACCCTCTCTGTGGTCAGCCTTGGAGAAAGTAGTCCCTATGGTGGATCAGTTGTTTACACCGGACGACCGATCACCCGACCAATTGGCATGGGTTCGTGCTATGGAAGACGCGCTGAGTGAACCTGATGAAAAAAAAGCTGATGGGGAAAATACTATATGTATAGAATGCACACAGGCTAGAGGGACAGTGTCACCTGATGAACCGACCCAGAACGATGAAGAAGAAGAAAAAGTCCGTGATGAAGCCGTGGGACCGGAAAAAGCCGTCTACAGTAATTAACGAGGTGTTAAGCGATCTGTATTACAGCCCTAATAGTCCAGCCGCATATAGCGCTGTGGGAGCGCTGTCTCGAGCTGCCCATTCTCAAGGCATCAGTCGAACTCAAGTTCGAGACTGGTTAAAAACCCAGGACACCTATAGTTTGCACCGAGCAGCCCGACGTCATTTTCGCCGTAACCGGGTGATCGTCGGCGGGATAGACGCGCAATGGCAGGCGGATTTAGTGGACATGAGTCGCTTTGCACCTCACAATGATGGACAACGGTATATATTGACCTGTATCGATATTCTATCCAAGTATGCCTGGGTACTATCCATTCGCACCAAAACAGGAGAGAATCTCATACGAGCCTTCCAGCAGATTTTCAAGACGGGGCGCAAACCTCTTTATTTACAAACAGATGAAGGCACCGAATTTCTCAACCGACCCTTTCAAGCCTTTCTTAAGAAACAGAAGGTATTTTTCTTTCATACGTACAACGAGACGAAAGCTTCTGTGGTGGAACGTTTCAATCGTACCTTCAAAGGCCGCATGTACAAGTATTTTACCGCCCAAAACACTCGACGCTACATCGATGTACTCCCTCAACTGGTGCAAGGCTACAATCGCGCCTATCATCGCAGTATTCAGCGAGCTCCCCGTGCTGTGACAGAACGCAACGAACATCAAGTGCGTGCTACGCTGTACTCCTCCAGTTTACAACCACTCACGGCACCCCGGTACAAACGTGGCGATGTGGTACGGATCAGTAAAGTGAAAGGTCAATTTGAGAAAAGTTATTTGCCCAACTGGAGTGACGAGCACTTTGTCATCGTTCGCCATAAACCTCGACAGCCACACGTCTATCAACTGGAAGATCTACAAGGAGAGAGACTGCAAGGCACGTTTTACGAGGCAGAATTACAACCCATAGTGAAAACACCCAAAGACTATTACACGGTGGAAAAGATTTTGAAAACGGAACGTCGCCGTGGCATTCCCTATCATCTCGTCAAATGGCAAGGATGGCCTCGTTCGTTTAATTCCTGGGTGTCCGGCCGTGACATGAAACGTCTATAAATTCTAACCCCGATCACCACCCGCCTTCAGTGTAGGATTGTACCATGGATAGGACACGTCTACCTTTACTATTACGAACTCGAAAAGCACAAGTGGGTACTCTAGTGTGTGTAGTAGTGCTTGTGGGTACGTTATTTACAGGCGTGTTCTACGATTTGACGACGGTGTTATCCTGTTTGAACACCCTGCGTTCTCCGTCATCGACCACCACGACGACGACCACGACGCTGCCTACGCCAGCCAAGACGTCAAGGGTGCGCCACGTATCAACCCAGACACCCACACCGACCATACCGTCTACTCCAGCCACCACCACCACCACCACCACTCCGTTACCCTTGGCCCGCACCATCGACCTATCCACCACGACCACGACCACGCCCCGTACTACTCCAACCACGCCACGACGTCCTCCACCGCCGTCATCCCTGAGAAGCGCTTCCACTTCATCACCACCCACACCTAGTACCACCACCACCAATACGTTGCTCAACATATTTGCAGTGGATCCCCGTGAATCACCACGTTTACCACCACAACGGTATCCATTCGACTACGATCCCCGGTGGGATCCCCAACAACGCTGGTGGGCTTCTAACCGGCGAGCGCAAATCACCAAATAAAAAAATAAAAATAAACTATGGATACTCGGTGGCAGCATCCTTTCACGTGCCTCATCGCTGGACCGACAGGGTCGGGAAAAACACACTTCGTTCAACGTCTGATCCAACATGGGTCCGCCCTCATTTCACCCCCTCTAGCGCGCATCCTGTGGTGTTATGGCGCTTGGAAACCTGCGTACGAGGCACTGGCCCGTGTCCCGGGACTCACCTTAGTGGAAGGCTTACCTCCTGAAGATACACCCCAAGACACCTTGGTGGTGGTCGACGATCTCATGACGGAAACGGACAGTCGAATCACCCGTCTCTTTACCAAAGGCAGCCATCATCGTCGGTTGAGCATCATCTACATCGTACAGAATCTCTTCAGTAAGAACAAAGAGCACAGAAACATTAGTTTGAATGCTCAGTATGTGGTGTTATTCAAAAACCCCAGAGACGCTTCGCAAATTACCCACCTCGCCCAACAGATGTACCCTAAAAACACGGCCTTTGTACGAGAAGCCTTTGAAGATGCGACCCAACCTGCGCAAGGCTATCTACTCATCGACTTGAAACAAGACACGCCCTCCACCCTGCGATTGCGTACCCTGATTTTTCCCGGCGAGATACAGACGGTGTACACCCCCAAATGAGAGTAAAGAAGAAGATAAAAGAAGAAGACAAGGCACTCGAGCCCTCATTCCTCATCATGTCTGCACGCATACGCAAGCACGCGCCAGCTTTGCGCGTATTACGCAGCGCGCCACCGGAGGTGGGCCGGGCCCTGGTGCGCGGCGCGGATGCGGACTTGGTCCGGTGTTTGTGTGAAGTGGCCCATAATGTATTAAAAGGCAATGTTCCACTCAGTCCTCTGCAGAAAGGGAAATTGCAACGGCACAAGGCGGGTCTCCGAACGTTGGTGAAGAAAACGGGCAGTGTCAAGAAAAAGAAACAGGTGTTACAGCGAGGTGGATTTCTCGGCGCACTGCTCGCCCCCTTAGCCGCTACTGTACTGGGTCCGTTACTCGGGTCCATCTTGGGAGGACGCTAACATGGAACATACGAAAAAAATGATGCTGGTCGAACCTCGACTGTTACAGAGTTTGCAATCCCCCTATCCCGTCCCGGCCACAGTGCAACAACTCCAGTCTCTGGATGAAGAGATGAATAGTATACTGCAACGTCGACTGCCCGATCACGAGAAAATTCAACTCTACCATCATACGCTGAACCGGTACCAGACGTTTATGGATCAATATAGAGGGAGCGGGAGTAGTACTAGTAGTACACCACCACCACAAGTACCCACCACACTCCCACCACCACCACCACCCCCGTCATCCTCGGCCTCACCTGAACTGGAACAGGAAGTGTTGGCCAGTGTGCCTAAAGCCTTCAAGACCAAGGCGCGTTTATTGTTGGACCGGGTGAAACAGAATACCGATATGGATTGGAACGCGGAAGGAAACCGGCTGATTCGCAATCAAGTGGTGCCGGGGTCTCATATGACCGATTTGATCAACGATATGGTGCGTTCTCGCAAACACTCTAATCCACCGGGCTGGGAAGCCTTAGCTCAGGCGTTAAAAGACACACACACCCCTCAAGAATTGGTAGGAAATCGTGAACGCTGGAAGTGGATGCAAGCCCCCGCTCGACGTCTCCCCACTACCTGGGAACGTGGTGAATGGCAACCGCACACGCCACCCAAAACACCCTCACGGCGATTTCACCCCTATGCCACCCCTATACCGACCACACCACAGCCACGACGATCACGACGCCGAGGTAAGGCGCCCAAGGCCTGGGAACCCTACTAAGGGCACCCTACTAATAACTCCTATAAAACCCCGGTGCAGAAGCCAGAACAACTCAGTCGTCGTCATGTTTTACCTGACGTTGCCCAGTAATAGCTCATTCGACGTGTTTCCTGACAACACCTTGACCAAGTATGTCACGCAATTACCCCAACCGTTACATTTACCGGGACGCTGGGAATGTGGACTGGTGGATATTCAATACCCTTACTCATGGTACAACGTACAAGACGGAGAAGTATGGTACGAAGTGACCTACGAAGATAAAATCTACAAACTGACGCTCCCCCAAGGCCAATACGATACGCCGCAGAAGTTCATAGAGGGTCTGAATGGCTTGATGGAGTACAAGGCCCTAAAGTTCAGCACGGGTGATGCAACACGCCTGATATCCTTGCGCATCAAGAGAAACATATTCTTCGATGTCAACGTACACAACGACAAGAGCGCTATCATGCTGACCGCTAACGCGAATGTGAAACTCAGTCCTACACTACAGCAAATGTTAAGGCTGCCTCACACCGTCTACAAGGGGGCCACCATTGTCAACGGGACCTATTTGATGGATATGAAAGTAGGTATGTACGCACTGTACGTCTACTCGGACGCCGTGGACAGCCATATTGTGGGTGATGTGAACACACCTCTGTTACGGGTGGTGCCCATTAGCAAGACGTATGGCGATCAAGCCACCGAGAGTTTCAACCATATAATGTACCTGCCCGTACGACATACCGATATCAACACGATCATGGTGGATATAAGAGATGACACGGGACGGCCGATCCCATTCGAACGAGGAAAAGTGGTGCTGACACTTGCTTTCCGACAAGCTCGCTCTCCTCACTTCGTATAATGTACGTGCCTT
This sequence comes from Hanleya hanleyi, assembly GCA_036873755.1. Lineage (NCBI taxonomy): Eukaryota > Metazoa > Mollusca > Polyplacophora > Lepidopleurida > Hanleyidae > Hanleya > Hanleya hanleyi. Next base: position 62,400 of record JAVTVY010022879.1, read on the forward strand.
ACCAGTGCCATACGCCCAGCTATGCCGACTACAAGAAACAAACGGGCGGAAACTTGCCCATGTTTAGCGGGGCACGCATGCAACGCGGTCACGGATTGGGGAACATACTGGGCAGCATTGTGAAAACGTTTTTACCCATGGTGACACGGGGAGTGAAAGCGGTGGGAAAACAAGCGGTACGCAGTGGATTGCGCGTGGCCGGTGATGTGATGGAAGGCACAGCACCCCGACAAGCCTTGAAACGTCGGGCTAAAGAAGCGGGCAGCGTCTTGATCGCCAAAGCCCTTAAAAGACAAAGACCAACACTCCCCAGATTCATTCAACGTCCAACACACCGACGACGCACACCCCAGAGCAGGAGGAGAAGGACTACGCCCCAGAAGAAGAATAAGAAAAAGAAGAGAAGTAATAGTAGGAGAGACATCTTCGCATAATGGCATACATTCACTCCGAGTCGTGTCCGTCTACCAACAGTGAATTGGATTTGTGGACTATTCCACCTACCCAAACCAGTATAGCCGAAGGACGTTGGGTAGAACATCGACCCCTGGCTAGCCTGACGGGGGTGGGGCCCGTGGAATTTACCATTGAAAACAAAGATACGGCCTACCTGGATTTAGCCCACACCTACTTGTACGTGAAAGCCAAAATAACGGACATGGATGGGACGGACATAGAGGACGCTGCGGTAGTAGGCCCGGTGAATCTTTGGCTGCACTCCTTGTTCCAACAGGTGGATATAGGTCTGAACGATAAACTCATCAGTACGTCCACCAATACGTACCCGTACCGAGCCTACATGGAAACGCTGTTGTCGTACGGTATTGATGCCAAAGAATCACACTTACAAGCTGAGCTGTACTTCAGGGGTAGACCCGGATACCTGGACAACATAACCGGTGGCAATGCTGGGTTCATGTCACGCAAAAGACTGGCAGCCGGAAGCAAGTCCATCGATATGATGGGACGACTGCACGCCGATATGTTCATGCAAGACCGCCACATGATGAACGGTGTATCCATCAAGATCAAGTTGATCCGGTCCTTACCCACGTTCGCCTTAATGGCCGGTGGAGAGGGAGATATCCATTACAAGATCGTCATTGAAGATGCAGCCCTGTTTGTCCGTACGGTAGATTTGCAACAGGGCGTGTTGCTGAGTCACATGCAAGCCTTATCGAAAAAACCAGCCCTGTACCCCATCCGACGCGTACAGACCAAGGTGTTCTCTGTGCCAACAGGTACGATGATGGCCAATCGTGAAAATTTATTTCTAGGGGATCTGCCTAAACGTCTTACCCTGGCGTGTGTGACCAACACCGCATTCAATGGAAATTGGGCTGAGAATCCGTTCAAATTTCAACATTTCAACATTAACTTTGTGGCACTGCACGTGGCCGGCCATCAAATTCCAGCCCGGCCATTACAACCGGACTTTACTAACGGAAACTATGTGCGGACCTACCTGAACCTGTTACCAGGACGAAGGCAATACCATCAGTCGAGACGACTTTAGCCATGGGTACACATTGTTCGCCTTTGACCTCACCCCCGCCTTGGAACACGATCATCAACTGGCTTTGCTCAAGAAAGGAAACCTACGGTTGGAACTGCGTTTCTCCACCCCTCTAGCCAACACCATTAACGTGATTTGCTACGCCGAGTTTGATAACGTCATCAGCGTGGATCACCAAAGAAACGTGCTGTGTGACTTCGCCACCTAAGATGGATACAGAGCAGCTGATGAGCATACTCCAGCGAGATCCCAAGATCCCCTTTCGAGGTGTGTTTCCACGCAATGTGTTTCCCACCCACTCCACCACCCCAGCAGCCTACATCCTGAATACAGACACGAGGAGTCGACCCGGTGAACATTGGATAGCTGTGTACGTGGACACCCTAGGCCAAGGCGAATACTTTGATTCCTACGGACTTGCACCCCTCCATGCCGATTTGGTGAAATTCATGGACGTCTCTACGACAGAGTGGCGTTGGAATACGCAAAGATTACAAGGCCCCTTGAGTAGTGTGTGCGGACAGTACTGTGTGTTTTATCTCACTCACCGGAGTAGAGGACATTCTATGCCCACCATTGTACATATGTTTGATGATTATTGTCAAGCCGAAGACCGTGATGTCCTCGTCTATGACTGGACAGCCTCTCGTTTTAATGTGCATGCGCCATTTCTCTGGTTAACTTAAAAATGTACTGCGCGCGCGCAGGCCACTATTATTATCACGTTATATTGTTATGACGTTGTTGTTCTGACGTTCATTGTTGAATAAATTGATGAAAAAACACAAAAAAATGATTTGACTTTCTCTTTTTTTATTTAAGTCAACAAGAATGAGTTACTGACTATATACAAATAGAATACAGGGTACAAATAGTAGGGGTATGTACACATAGAATAGTAGTGGTTAAGGTACAAAAAAAGTTCTGTCAGGAGTAGGATTCGAACCCACGTACGGCAATCGCCGACCAGCACTTAATACCGGCGCCTTAGACCACTCGGCCATCCTGACTTTTACAGTTTTATAACTCGTGTATCAACAGTTATAGTTCCACATTTGTTTTTTACAAGTCCAAGTAAGTAGTGCTCACACCGTCGGCCAACACTTTTCGTTTGGGATAAAAGAAAGTAAAGGCGTCTCTTTGCTGGATATAGGTGCGCATCTGGTGGTCGACGACCCGGAATCCTCGGTTAGTGCCACTCGCACTGGCCTGGCTTTGCAATACACCCAGGTAGAGAGCTTTGTCGATGGCAGGGTCACGTCGGTTGACGCCTTTACAACTAAACTTATTTTCCTCTCCTCCATCTCCTCCGTAACAGTAGTAGGTCTTAGAGGAGAGCGCAATCATAGCATCCCCGCTCCACTCCAGCTTGAACAGGCCGGGTGTCCGCTTGTCGTAGGTGTAGTGATCGCGTCGAGGTAGCCACAATTCGCGGTCCGCTTCATACTGATCCCTTAGCTCGGGTTTCACCAGGGACTCCCAGTCGGCGTTGGAGACGGCCATGTAGGCCGAATCTGTGTCCATCTCCATCAACTGCCAGTCTGAGGGGTTAAAATAGACACCCATGAAGTCATAGAGAAACTGCAGCATCCTCAGCTTGGCCACCTGGTAGACCATACATCCAATCTGCAGGGGTAAGTTGTACCGGATAGTCTTCTTGGCTGAAGTGACTTCATAGGTGTCGTCATCAATGACCTCCACGGATCGAAACAGAGGAGAATTGACTTTTTTGCGGGCTTGGGCAGTACTACAAATGTTCACGTTGACGTGCTTATCCTGGTTCGTTACCGTTTTTCCGTAATAACCATTGCCAGTGAGTTTCCAACATTCAGCCATGATGGCCTGACTCGGGTCTTGATCACCTTGACGACGGGCCGACGTCACGAGGTCGGCATTCTGCGCAAAACAAGCCTCGGGTACGTACTGTATCACTTGATATATTTGAGTAATTTCCAAACCGTGGTTCATGTACCACTGCAGTAAGGGCGTGCCCAGCAAGATTTTCTCGGCCCACATACTCCCAATCAACATACGGCGTGGTTGCTGAAGTACTTCATGCTGCTCTGCGTAGGTCCTCATGGTGTCCCCAATATCCGCCCGACCCACCAGCGTGTTCTTAAAGATGGGCGGACACTGGGCGAAGAGGGGCTTGAGAGTGTCGGGAACATGCAAATCACATTCTACAAAGCCGTAGAGGTCTCCCGAACGAATGGCGTCCAACATCTGTGGCAGACTGAGCAATCGCCGACGACTCAAGGGGTACTCACGCTCTTTTAGGAACCGTCGTAAATGGGGCAGGGCCTGGCACATCGTGTGAAATTCACATTCCCACATTTCAATGAGATGGAATCCTCGCTCTTTCACGTAATCCCCGTTGGCCACCACTTCGTCGCGTAATTCTTCCGGTGTTTTTCCACGTCGCTCATTGAAGCGGCCAGCGCTGAAATGGCATTCGTGGCCGTGCCAGTAACACCCGTAAAACTGGAAAACGGTCGGTGTTCCTTGTACAAGGGCAAACCCATCGACGGGGAGTCGACGATCTCCTATACGCTTCTCTGTGGCGTTGGTCTGGTGTCGTATATAAATTCCCCGTCGATAGGCTTCCCAGTCTAACCACTGGTCGGCGAGATGTTTGTAAGGTGACCGTTGCGGTGTAAAATGCCGACCTTCCGCCAACCAACGCGTATAATGCCCGCTGGGCATGGGTTGGGCGAGTGACCACAGGTAGAGGGCATTGGCGTCAAAGCCAATGATTTTGGCACAGGGTTTCCCACTGGGCAGTGTAGTCACATCCTTCTCATGGTAGCGGTGAAAAATAAGGCTAGGGCCGCCCACAATGTTCTTCTTCAGACATTCATGCATGTCTGCATCTTTCTGTTGTACCAACGAGAAGTAGGTGGAACACTCTTGAAACAAATGGCGAAGGGCTAGACCCGGTAAACTTAAGCACTCTTTAAAGATATCCACGTGCATTTGGCGACGAAAGAGTTGCACCATTTTCTCGGCCGCTTCGAGGAAAGGAACCACATCTAGGTTGTTATACCACACCAGGAAATCTCGCAACGTCTTCATGCTGTGGCGGTTCCACACTTGTTGGAGTTCGATGTAGGTGGCCTCTGGCAGAGCTTCCCCTTTCAGGTCATTGTAAAACGCTTCCCGGGGTGGCAACTGGGTGTCTTCTAAGCGGTCCAGGCTCGTCATATAGGTGTAAGGGAAGTAACCTTTCGTCTGGGTACAGTCGTATGCTTTCACCCACTGATCATAACTGTGATTGGGTGCCAGGTAATTCCGCACATCCAGGAAACGAAGTGACGTGGTAGTGAGGGCCATATGGTTGTTGATCTTCTTTATGACGGACTTGACGGTATCGGATTTTGCCAAGTAAGGGTAGAGAAATTCCTTGACCATGTTCAGATCGTAACGGCCCGAATTGAATCCGAGCACGGGTAACTGAGTCAGGTACTGCACGAACCGGGCTTTCAGTTTTTCCGCATACGGTTTCGGTAAAGGGACATCCTGCGCATGCAGAGGCTGCGACTGCAGGGACTCGGACTCGGACTCGGACTCTTCATCATCGCTGAACGCTACACCGGGTACAGGAATGCGGTCGTCCAGTTGGTCCAGTACGTCCTCGAACTTGGCCACCAACAATTCCGTACTAGCCGCACTGACTTGCTCTAAATACTCCATCATGCGGGTAATCAACTCATGGGAGTCCCCCGTGGACACGAAACACACCGGAGCAGCGTCATAGCCAGGTACGTTGCTGGAAATACTGACACTCAGAGGAATATGGCGCTGCGTCCACTGCGTTTTGGCTGAAAACATGTCCATGGGCTCCAACAGGGCCTCGAAATCGTAACACGCCCGGTAGGGAAAATAACGGTCCTCTTCCGGTATCATCACACCCTCATCGGCCAGTTCCTGGAAAATAGTAGGTGCATTATGATACACTCCACCCGGATATACTCGCTTGACACTGTTGTCACAGATTTTCTCGTGGCGCTGTAAGTTGGAGGAGCGATGAAACACCCGATGGCATTGACCACAACTGAAAGACTGAGCGTACTGGCTCATATCGTGGATGAGCGAAAAATGACTCACCCCACCGTTGTCGAACACATTGACTTTCATCGTAGCAGCATACCGTTCTGTTGATCGCCGAACCAATTCAGCCACAAATGTATCGTCCTCGCATCGTAATCGATAGACAAAGATATTAATGTCGAACAGTGTTTCCACGTCATCCAAATTCTTAAAAGGCACTCCACGGAAGTGGCGCGGGTCAATGTCTTGCTGCTCTAAATACTGTTCCCAATAGCCATCGGCCACTGTGTCACAACACTGGGGGTCACACTCGTCCACATGCACGGCCAAACACCGAAACAGACATTTCCGGTCTTTGTAGGGCCCCTTTGACCCTGCTGTTAATGCATACAGGCCGTGTCGATGAAGCAACCACGGAGGAAGTAGTACAGGAGCACCGATGGGGTGATCTCTCATTTTCGTGACGAAAAATGTGACGTTGGTCACCATTTGCACCAACCATTGGGTATTGGGGCGTTGCAACCGAGCCCATTCCAATGGATCCAACGTAGTCAATTGGTCGATGAGTGGCTCCAGAGAAATCGCATCCGTGATGGTGAATGGCTGGTCAAACACATACGAATTATTACTGGGATAGAAATACCGCAGTTGGTCCGTCTTTTTGTGCCGTAAGATATACCCAAATGTCACATTCAATTTGAAGGCAGTGACCTGATCTGTAAAAATGTTCTCGGCGTAAGTAGGAAGATACGTGAGGTCCTCCAACCGAAAATTATATAAATCCAATAGACGACGGTGACGGTGGAAACAATGGCGTATGGTACCCCAGTGACGTTGATAAATGTCCCTGACACGCTCATCTTCAGGCAAGACTTCAACCGGAGGTACTGCTGGGTCAAAGGGAAAATCTTCTCCACGTCTCATGCTTTTCGTCTCATACAAGCGGATAGGCAAGCAGGCAGGCAGGCAAGCAGACAGGTCAGGTAAGTCAGATTGAAATACACCCCTACCCTAAAAATCGACTCCTTTTATACGTTTTTCTATAATCCGCCATGTTGTCCCACCACCCACAGCCGCCATCTTGTCCCACCACCCACAGCCGCCATCTTGTCCCACCACCCACAGCCGCCATCTTGTCTCACCACCCACAGCCGCCATTTTGTCCCACCACCCACAGCCGCCATCTTGTCCCACCACCCACAGCCGCCATCTTGTCCCACCACCCACAACCGCCATCTTGTCCCACCACCCACAGCCGCCATTTTGTCCCACCACCCACAGCCGCCATCTTGTCCCACCACCCACACATGCCATCTTGTCCCACCACCCACAGCCGCCATTTTGTCCCACCACCCACAGCCGCCATCTTGTCCCACCACCCACAGCCGCCATTTTGTCCCACCACCCACAGCCGCCATCTTGTCCCACCACCCACAGCCGCCATTTTGTCCCACCACCCACAGCCGCCATTTTGTCCCACCACCCACAGCCGCCATTTTGTCCCACCACCCACACACACACACACACGCATGCGCACACCACCCATTGTGACGTCACCCAAGGTTCTGCGCATGCGCAGTGAAGCGCTATCCTATCAATTTGCTCGCTGTATACTACTATTGTGCAAAAACCCACAGACAGGTCAGTACATATCCTATCATGTTCCCAGGTCACGCTCCATTCACCCAGACCGGAAGTGACGTCATACCTACAAGAGCGCCCCCTGGCGGAAAAAAAGGAACCAAGAGTTACCTTCCTGGAAAATATGGTCTGAAAAGCCCTTATACTACTACTCATAGCTCTCAGTCTGATGGAGACCATCAGCCACGCCCATCCACACAATCATGTGTTGCAAGGTTACAAGCCACATCGCGTTATGGACAAGCAATAACCATCGTTCAGTCACATACAGCTATTCCACATTTTTAATTCTTCACCAAAACAAATTATATAAAACCATTTATTTCTTTTCCCTCCTGTCTGCTCCATCACTCCATTTTTCATTACTTTGTCTTGATCTGATAGCCATTTTTGCTCCGTTGCAAATAATGGAATCGACACCATTCAGCGGTGATTATTATGTTTGACAAATTTTATTGAACCGATTGAGTTTCAGAATGCATAACTCTTTTACCTTTCCTTTATAGGCTTGTCAACTTCACCAATTGTAGGTTTACTTTTTCCTTGCCGGATTGGATATAGACATGAACGACCCAATACATTTCGGTTGAAAGCACCCGAAACCAAACATGCAATTTGACCAAAAACCTTTAGGTCCGTCATAGCTGTACCATAAATATTAGGTCAAAAAGTAGACCTAGTAGTGCTCTCCTCACTAAACGAGGAGAGACCTAGCCTTATACCATTTAGGAGGACGCGTTCGACCAGAAAACGTAGCGCACAATCTTCCTCGGATGACGAATCGTTCAACCAAGTGTCAATTCACATACCTTAAATACTTTGGAAGGAGTACGTTATGCTTACAACCACGAACATCTCAAAAGGTACAGTTTTCTGGAGTCTTTTCTGTAGAACAGGTGCGACAGAAGAGAATCGAGAAAAGAGCACCTTTTGAGATGACCGTGGTTGTAAGCATAACGTACTCCTTCCCAAGTGTTTAAGGTATGTGATTTGACACTTAATTGGCTGATCGATTCGTCAGCCGAGAAAGATTGTGCGCTACATTTTCTGGTCGATCGCGTCCTCCTAAATGGTATAGGACGAGGTAGGTCTAGGTAAAAAGGACATTATGTCACGAAACTGTATAAAAAGTGGCAATATAAACGGACTCTCTCAATTCGGGGCATAGTCAGAACGCACATAGCAATGCCAGAAGTCCATATTTTGCTGCGCAGGAGCGTTAAAGCATTCTAAACAGATTTTTCGGCTTTATAGGTATCGATAACTCCTTACTTTGTGACTCCGCGTAACGTTATTCGAATGTCCACGAACATTGTTAAGCTTGCATAATATTTTGACACCCTAAAACAAGTTTCAAAGTTCCAAAATTCCCAGTTCCAAGTTCAAGCTCCGTAGTTCCAAGCTCCAGTTCCCCCAAGCTCCACCTCCGAAGTTCCAAGCTTCATTTCCCCCAAGTTCCACCTCCAAAGATCCAAGCACAGGTTCAAAAGCTCCCATCTTCAAGCTCCCCGCTCTAACTCTCGGATATGATACACATCTAGTAGTTGTATAAGTATAACACATATGCCATCGCCAATCAGTCCTTTAGTGTTTAGTTCATCTGTCTAGCCTGTTCGAAACTTGTTTTGAATTGTTGTGGAGCTCACGGATTATAGTTATGTGGTCACTGAATAAAATAAGTCGCATCTAACACCTACTGAAACCAATTTTTGGGGGATCTGAAGTTTGTGAAAACATCTCTCGGGATAGCACTGATTGGTCAGGGAAAATAACTTTAAACGGAAGAAAGTCCTGTCCATGAGCGTAAGTATGCAATACTGCCAATCTGTAGAGGAACAGAATACACACTCTCGTCTTATAATTTCAATATCAATCTCTGTTTGTTTTGTCATAAAACTTGTTCAGGATAGCTATGGGGTCACAGAAAGTGACCATCCTCCTCTCTCAAATTCAAAAGTCCATCTAACCGATTTTTGGCTGGCGGAAGTCCGTGAATACACGCCAGGATGGCTGTGGCATCAGGGAAAGTAAGGGAGGAGTAAAGGGGGTACATTACCATGCGTTTATGGAGAAATAATAGGATGATTTGCTAAGTATTCTATTGAATAGAACTTTCTGAGCTATGTGTGTGTACTAACAAATGTAGAATCGTCGAGGGTTGGACTGGGGCTATTCGGCCAAAATATCTGTGTTCAATCATCTGGCAATAAGCCGATGATACGCGACCGAACTATCTTTCACAAATGCGACCGGTTATCAGATTTCATGTATTCATCACCAAGACCACACTGAGAGAAAGGGGGATTCATTCATGATGCCAAAATGGGTATCTAGAAGATAGACCCCTGGTTCTCGGGTAGGTTCCCTTGGGTATCAGAACGATTCCCCAGCGAATCCACTATGATGTCGGAATGGATATCTGGCAGTTAAATGCCCCTGGTTCTCGACGAGATACCCCATGGATTCGCCATGATTCCGGTTTCTCCACATGATTCCCCCACGTGGCCGTGAGATCTTCCTCTGTCTGTTGTTTGGCATCTATCATGGGTCGTCTTTGTTCAGTAAAATCCACACCAATCTTACGTTCCTTCATGCCATCGATGTCATATTTCACATCAGTTACACTTATCGTCACCCCATGAATGGTTTTGCAAAACTTTTGTTCCAAATGTGTGTAACGTGTACGAGCAGGACCAGTCGTGGTGTTTACGTGAAAACGAATCAATAACCGGGATTGCCCACTGGCATTCTGGCCGTCACCGTAGTTAGCCCCTTCACTAGTAGAGATCCGGGGATTGAAGAGATGATCACAACCCTACAAGGTGACTGACGCTGATGTAAAGGTCTATTATGGTATATTCTGCACAAATAGTATACGCGATTACAGATAATAGCGTAGAACCGCGTGGCTTAGACAGAATGTCTAAGGAGATGTAACGTTATGCAGTAGAATAATATTTACATATATGTACAGACACTAGGAGAGTGTATGCAAATAAACTTGATGTTATATACAAATAATATAAGAGAGTGTGTGCAAATAATTTTACAGTTACAGTTATGCTTTAAATATGTATGGGTACGCGATAAGGGCGGCCTGGTTGCTGGCCCTTCTCTTCGGGGTACAAGGGCGGCCTGGCTGCTGGCCCTTCTCTTCTCCCGTCACACGTAATCAAGGGCGGCCTGGTTGCTAGCCCTTTCCCCACGCGATAACTGTATTTGCGACCCTCTGCGACCCGGTCGCAAGCCTCTGCGACCCGGTCGCAACCCGTCTGCGACCTTCTGCGACCTTCTGCGACCCGGTCGCAAGTCGTCTTCTTCCGTCGTTGGAACGTTACGGCTGTAACGCTCTCTCTATAGATGACGCCCAGTCGTTGGAGCCTCTCCACGGATGTGGCAACCCGTCGTCGTCTTCACCCCAAGTCGTCGGAACGTTACGGCTGTAACGCTCTCTCAATATATACCCCCAGTCGTTGGAGCCTCTCCACGGATGTGGCAGCCCGTCGTCTTCTTCACCCCCAGTCGTCGGAGCCTGACCCTAACTTGTCAGCTCACCAGTTTGCTTCCCGCACAGGTAGGTATAGCACGGCGTCTCAACCCTCACGGCTGCTGCGACCCGTCTATAGACACGACCCGTGGCTACACAACTTCACGACGACTCCTCAGGTAAGAACCACATACAGCTCGTCCTCCGTGGCCGTCACAGCATCTACTTGGGTATATATTGCGTTATCATTACATCTGGGACCGATGTAGCATCATTACTGTCTGTAAACTGTCGATGGCGACTCTCTGCGACCCGGTCGCAAGCCTCTGCGACCCGGTCGCAATCCGTCTGCGACCTTCTGCGACCCGGTCGCAGGTCTGTCAGATTTCACGGTTTATCGACGTTTCTCGGGCGAAGAAGCCCGTCTGTGCTGTGCCTTGTCTTTTCTGTACTGTCTGTAATCTTTGTGGTCTCTTCCGCACCCGTCCAGCGTCTATGCGACCGTCTGCGACCTTTCTGCGACCCGGTCGCAGGGCTCTCCGATTCCACGATTTATCGACGTTTCTCGGGAGAAGAAGCCCGTCAGTACTGTGCCTTGTCTTTTCTGTACTGGCTGTAATCTTTGTGGCCTCTTTCACACCCGTACAGCGTCTATGCGACCTTCTGCGACCCGGTCGCAGGGCTCACGGGCTGCACGATATGTCGTCGAATAACGGTAGGAGAGGTTGGCTCTATTATCTCTGCATTTATAGTACATTTGCATATAATCTGAGGGTGGAGGGAATCCCTTATTACCGTCATATACCGCTTCACGACCGATGACACCGACACATAAATAATACTGACCACGTCCCAGTGCCCGGGCTGGTGAGCAAATCAGTGCCGATATCATACAATCTACTGGTATTGACCTATATCCTTATTCTATACTGATGTCTGATCCTGTTTACCGGAATGTGCTACGCGGTAATACATGTCATGTTACAGTATTATAGAATACCCCCAGACTACAATAAACACGCCAGTCGGTCTTCCCACTCTGTCGGGTTCCCTATACTATAGTACAACACACAAACACGGTTCCACACTGAAAATGCAAGCCGGCAAATTCGCATTGGATTGACGTGTTTTCACAGGTTGCACTAGCTACAGGATCTACAATCTGTCAGACTCCCAGGCCAAAACAATTACATTTGCGACCCGGTCGCAAAGTGCGCCAAAACCACACAATTCAGGCTGTACCTGGCGTGCTTTCTCCAGATCTGTCTTTTCGGTCTGCTCCCGCTTGAAATGTCTGCACCTGTATATATAGTGTGTGCACTCTCCGCACCCGAAAAGTCCCCACAGGAAGTTTCCTCGCGAACGGAGACGTTTCGCCTGCAATGAAAGATCGTCTCTCACAGCGAAATTACAGTTCATAGTCCATAAACTAGAATGGCATCCCAATCTAGAACCTGTAGAGAATATTTCACGTAAATGGCAACTCCTATCTTGCTCTGGTAAGCGAGAAATACGGTTGACTCTATTTCCGCACACTGGCTTGTTCCTCGCTGACGATACATGTCAAGGTCGTTCCCCGCATTCCATTCTGGGTCACCCTCCCTATTCAAACTGTTCTCTACACGAACGCTTAACCGTTACACTGCCCCCGCCTTTCCAAATCATGACGTCCTCGTCATGGTGGTTCCTGTTCCACAGGCCAGGGTAGTTCTACAGTTCCAGTTGTACAGTTCGAATCAATCTAAACAAAAACTCCTCGCCAATTACTGGCCATCAGGGCCGGCGAAATCACAAGGTGGCCGCCCTCCGGCGGTCTGGCCGGGCCACCACGACATTAGGTCCAGTAGGTTTCCCTCCAGGTCCGTCGCGGGCGGGCGTACTGTGGAGTTCCGGCCGCTGTCCTCGCGACCCCCTTCCCGCTCTGGTACCTGGAGGGGTACACAGGATTACATGGGCGGCTAGCAGAGCCGCCTCACGACATTAGGTCCACTGGGCCGCGTGCTCAGTTGGAGGGGTCGGGCTTCCCCCTTTTACGGGGCAGGGGCTGGGACGTCAGCACGTAGTCGTGCAACCTGCGAGGCCTGACCACTCGCCGACCGCGGGTCGTCGTCGCGTGTGTGGGGGCTGCCTCACCTTCGGCCACTTCCTCGGGCGCGTCCTCCTCTGGCCTCTGCGGCCGCCCCACGGCCGCCTGTAGCTGCCGGGCTCCGTCGTGGCGTCGCCCCCGTCCCATAGCCTGGACAACCGACAACATGCGGCACGCTGCCGCTCCTGGTTCAGCCGGATCCCTCTGTGCTAGTCCAGCCGGCCAGGTCCGGGGTGGTATAGGCAGTACATCAGTGCCGGGGTCTCGGGGTATTGGCCCCCCCAGCGGCCATCCCACCCGGGTTTCCTTTTACCGTGCTCCGTTACACGCTTTTGCCGCTGGAAATCACTCGAACAGAAGGGGCACAAGAAGGTAGGCTCACGCCCTTCCTCTCCTCGCTGATCTCGCTCCTTAGTCTTCTGGGGGCTTCGAAATCTGTCACTCCGGGGCTTCTTCCCGGCTTGCTTTCTCCGGCTGCACGAGTCGCAGCTTCGACACCACTGTCGAACGTCACGCTGCAGGCCGACCCAGGTGTACACTTGTCGCACCATCTTTAGTGTCTTAAACACACCGAGGTGTCCCCCAGTCGGGCTCTCATGACACTCCTTCAGTATCCTCTTGTGAAGGGCCCTCGGGACTATCAGTAACTTGGCCTTCTCCCGGCCTCGCACGTCATACCAACGTCGCACTAGGAGGTCTCCTTCCATGCCCAAGGCGTCATAGGCTCCCCACAGCGCTTTCGTTACCCCACTGTGATGACAGACTAGGTCCCACCGAGGTCTGGTACCAGCCTTCACCCACTCAATCACCGGTAGTAGCTCAGGGTCTGCAGCTTGGGCCGCTGCAAAGTCATCGTTAGGGGGAGTTACGGTCACAACTCTCGCTGCCGCAGTCTCTCCGTCATTGGTCTCTGAGGAACGACCACACTGTGTAAATGGACGTCTGCGTCTTCGGCGTGGTTGTCGTCTCGTCCTCTGCCCCCGCTTTGAACTTGAGCGTCTCTCTCCTGGGAAGCGCCTCTCAAGTTTTTCCCTCAGGATAGCAACCTTTGCTCGAAGACGGGCTGTCACGTTCTCTTTATAATCTGGAGGTTCAGGAGATATATCTTCTCCAACGGCGACTCTCGGCGCGGGGTCAGGGCGTCGCCGCTGGGCGTCCTGGAAGGCCTCTATTTCCACTGCGTCATGTACAGCCTCATCTAAGGACTTCGGGCGGCACTGCCAGACTTTAAATCGTAAGTCATCTCCAATTGCCTCAAAGAATTGCTCACGGGCCAGCATGTCCTGGACTTCATCACCGGCGTCTGGGTAGGCCATCTGGCTGAGTCTCACCAGAGCTTGGCCCAGTTCAGGTAGACCTTCTCCCCTCTGTCGTCGCCTTGACTTCAGCTTGGATTTATACAGCTCCGTTTGGTTAGGCGGTGCGAAGCGTCTCTCCAAGGCATCACGTAGGCAGATGAAATTTGCCTCCCCTGGTTTCATCTTCAGACTAGAGAGAACCTGTTGTGCTGGACCCGGAAGGAGGCGGCCAAGTGCTGTCCCTTCTCTTCCGGCGTCCACCGGTTCAAGGCTGCGCAATGCTCAAAATGTACCAGGTGATCTCTCCAGGGCGTACTCCCATCATAGGTCGAAGCCTTAAGCCACATCTTACGGGAAGGGGGCATGGTCGTAACTGTGGCCGTCCCACTAGTGTCAGCCGCTGAAAGGCGCACTTCCGCGCGGGAAGTAAACGTGGTTGCCTCTGCCCCCGTTGTCTCAGCCACGGCGGTGGCGGGATGTCCCCTCTCCTCGGCCGCTGAATGCCGCCCTTCTGCGACCCGGTCGCGACCTTCTGCGACCCGGTCGCAAGCCCTGCGACCCGGTCGCGACCCTCTGCGACCCGGTCGCAAATCGTCTGTTCCCGTATAGGCTGGTCCATGGAGGTCCTGGTAGTACTCTCCCCTTCTATCCTAGGTCTGGAGGTGTGTTCTGGGGACCCTACCATCGTCTGATTGAAGGTCGCCTGCATGGTATGCATCTGTGCCTGTAAGTTTTGGAGGCCCTCCAATAACACTCGATTGGTCAACGAGGTCTCGGTCTCGACGATGGCGGGCGTTGACAGCTCGGACGGCGCTTCTACCGGCCTCACGTCTTCTGTCGTCCTCAAAGTGGCTGGAACAGGTAACCCCATCCTCGATAGCTCTCTCCCGTGTAGGATAGCCCGTAGACCCGCTATGTCCGGACGTCTCGGTGTTGCCGCTGGAGAACTCATGGTTAATGGCGTTGTCGGCACGTCGTTGTCGTTGCCACATGAACAGGTACAATAAAAGCGTACCTGAGATACAACACATATCACGAATCGTTAGATTCATGGTATGTGCTTTAGAATAGGTTAACCGGAAGACTATACTGTGAAGTCATGTGGCTCTGCCAGTATGTCGGCACCTCTTCCCACTTCCCTTATATGTGTTGTAATCTCTAGTAGTCGGTTGTTCTCTTCTGTTGTAGATCAGGCCAGATCCCACCGCTGCCACCAGTTTTCTACGTGTAACGTGTACGAGCAGGACCAGTCGTGGTGTTTACGTGAAAACGAATCAATAACCGGGATTGCCCACTGGCATTCTGGCCGTCACCGTAGTTAGCCCCTTCACTAGTAGAGATCCGGGGATTGAAGAGATGATCACAACCCTACAAGGATGACTGACGCTGATGTAAAGGTCTATTATGGTATATTCTGCACAAATAGTATACGCGATTACAGATAATAGCGTAGAACCGCGTGGCTTAGACAGAATGTCTAAGGAGATGTAACGTTATGCAGTAGAATAATATTTACATATATGTACAGACACTAGGAGAGTGTATGCAAATAAACTTGATGTTATATACAAATAATATAAGAGAGTGTGTGCATATAATTTTACAGTTACAGTTATGCTTTAAATATGTATGGGTACGCGATAAGGGCGGCCTGGTTGCTGGCCCTTCTCTTCGGGGTACAAGGGCCTTCTCTTCTCCCGTCACACGTAATCAAGGGCGGCCTGGTTGCTAGCCCTTTTCCCACGAGATAACTGTATTTGCGACCCTCTGCGACCCGGTCGCAAGCCTCTGCCACCCGGTCGCAAGTCGTCTTCTTCCGTCGTTGGAACGTTACGGCTGTAACGCTCTCTCTATAGATGACGCCCAGTCGTTGGAGCCTCTCCACGGATGTGGCAGCCCGTCGTCGTCTTCACCCCAAGTCGTCGGAACGTTACGGCTGTAACGCTCTCTCAATATATACCCCCAGTCGTTGGAGCCTCTCCACGGATGTGGCAGCCCGTCGTCTTCTTCACCCCCAGTCGTCGGAGCCTGACCCTAACTTGTCAGCTCACCAGTTTGCTTCCCGCACAGGTAGGTATAGCACGGCGTCTCAACCCTCACGGCTGCTGCGACTTGGGTATATATTGCGTTATCATTACATCTGGGACCGATGTAGCATCATTACTGTCTGTAAACTGTCGATGGCGACTCTGTGCGACCCTCTGCGACCCGGTCGCAAGCCTCTGCGACCCGGTCGCAATCCGTCTGCGACCGTCTGCGACCCGGTCGCAGGGCTCTCCGATTCCACGATTTATCGACGTTTCTCGGGAGAAGAAGCCCGTCAGTACTGTGCCTTGTCTTTTCTGTACTGGCTGTAATCTTTGTGGCCTCTTTCACACCCGTACAGCGTCTATGCGACCGTCTGCGACCTTTCTGCGACCTTCTGCGACCCGGTCGCAGGGCTCACGGGCTGCACGATATGTCGTCGAATAACGGTAGGAGAGGTTGGCTCTATTATCTCTGTATTTATAGTACATTTGCATATAATCTGAGGGTGGAGGGAATCCCTTATTACCGTCATATACCGCTTCACGACCGATGACACCGACACATAAATAATACTGACCACGTCCCAGTGCCCGGGCTGTTGAGCAAAACAGTGCCGATATCATATACAATCTACTGGTATTGACCTATATCCTTATTCTATACTGATGTCTGATCATGTTTACCGAAATGTGCTACATGTCATGTTACAGTATTATAGAATACCCCCAGACTACAATAAACACGCCAGTCGGTCTTCCCACTCTGTCGTGTTCCCTATACTATAGTACAACACACAAACACGGTTCCACACTGAAAATGCAAGCCGGCAAATTCGCATTGGATTGACGTGTTTTCACAGGTTACACTAGCTACAGGATCTACAATCTTTCAGACTCCCAGGCCAAAACAATTACATTTGCGACCCGGTCGCAAAGTGCGCCAAAACCACACAATTCAGGCTGTATCTGGCGTGCTTTCTCCAGATCTGTCTTTTTGGTCTGCTCCCGCTTGAAATGTCTGCACCTGTATATATAGTGTGTGCACTCTCCGCACCCGAAAAGTCCCCACAGGAAGTTTCCTCGCGAACGGAGACGTTTCGCCTGCAATGAAAGATCGTCTCTCACAGCGAAATTACAGTTCATAGTCCATAAACTAGAATGGCATCCCAATCTAGAACCTGTAGAGAATATTTCACGTAAATGGCAACTCCTATCTTGCTCTGGTAAGCGAGAAATACGGTTGACTCTATTTCCGCACACTGGCTTGTTCCTCGCTGACGATACATGCCAAGGTCGTTCCCCGCATTCCATTCTGGGTCACCCTCCCTATTCAAACTGTTCTCTACACAAACGGTTAACCGTTACATGTGATACGGTATCCTTCAAGTTCTTGGATCAACCCGATGATGCACAAGGATGAATCATCAATGTGAAGGACAACACAGGTTTGTTACTATCCACACATGGACATTGTGCTTAAATTCTTGTGGGAATTTCTCATTTTCTAAGAGTAATTTTTGTCAAATTGATCGAAGTTATTATAAGTCAGACTATGAGAAGTCCTATCAAGACTGAGAACAGGAGTGGACAGTAGCAAACCATCGCTATTGTTGTTCACATTTATAATTGATTCATAACACCGAGAGAAATGGGGAATTCAGCATTGAATTCTCCCTCCCCCAACGAGAACCCAAGGCATCCAAAGGATTCTCCTGATGCCACCCTTAGGGCATCCTGTTGATTCACTTGGGGTCTCGTGGGAGGTACCGTTGCTGGATTCCCGTTCAAGCATCACTACGATTCCCCTTTTTCTCTCAGTGCATACACGACTGGTACAACAGTCTTCCGTAACTTTAATCGCATTGGTCAAAGAAAATTTGGTTGAGTGTATCCGGCCTCGTACTCCCCACCATATACCTATCATAATTCAATCACACTGATAGTTAAAATTCAATCACCCCCAGTCATTCTAATATATTTGATCACCCTCCAAAATCATTACAATGAAGAAACAATAGATTATCTGTATGATTTACAGTGGTTAAGTTCTGTTATATATAAATATGAAGGTCTATCCTCTAACGTTGGCCCTATATGTCCCTTATACCCGTCTTGTTCCTGCGATTTTCTCATTTCCATTGGTGTGTTTGATCAACATGATCATAGCAAAATGATTACTGTTTAATACTACTAATTACAAGCGTCTGGTCCGTCATTCACTATTCAGTCGTGGTTCATTAAAGAATATAAAGACCTATTTCATATAACAGCATTAGCACCAAATTAAAAAAGCAAAGAAAGAAAAAGAATAAGCAAAAAAACAAAAAAACAACAATTATAATATACAAAAGCATAGACTAAATGCAAGTCTTTGGTACAACGGTCATGTGGATATTGACATATAGATTCACAGTTCACATACGGCTAAATAGTCCGACATCTGAACGTCCCTGTCCGATCCCTGCCTGTCTCACCGACACAATGCAGACATGCTGACTATATACAGACAGCCATTTACGGGGATAAATCTTCCACCTTACAATTTCCAAAACAGTCAGAATGTGCCGATCTAGCTTTCCATTTAGTGTATGCTCGTCATAAAAAAAGTCACCACGTCTCTTTCCCTCGCGATAATTGGCTCTAAGTCCTGAGCTTGACATTCCTAAGCTGTCTCCTCGAGGTGCTTACGTCACTTATTGATGTCCCCAGTATTTGTTCACGACACGCGTTATTTGCCTGATCTTCTCGCATTGGAATCACCGAGACGTTCGTATGTTTGAACGTTACCGAACTCTACCAGATTATACGAAATCTTTGTTCGACAGGTCAGAGTTCTGAAGATTGCTTACAGTCTATACCGTTCTCCCAATGTTTGCTCTCCATATCCATGAACAGGTGAATGGATGTTAACTTTATTGCTGAAATTGGCGTCATGAATATTAAGTTTATTAATCCTTCAAAAGCAAACTTCATCGTGGATTTGTACCTATGAATTATTCATAATTTGGATAGATATTGAGTTAAAGGCTAAGGCAAATGTTGACTTCAGTGTGTACATATGCTCTGCTATATGGTTGCGGATTTAATTGGTTTGGAGTAGTACTAGCTGTTACTCCACGTAGTATTTGTATATAAGTACATTTATAGTGGCCGATGATCCTCTCGAGGAGTCCCCCTGTAAATCACCCATAAATCAGATACAAATTCACAAAAAACTATTACTTTCCATTACATCAAACACTATGTAGACGACATCTTTACTTTGGAGAATCTCTTAAGAGGGTTTGTTGCCTTCCACAAGCAAAAAGTTGATAAAGTGTCTGATATTAAAGTACTACTGGTATCAAGAGCGTATTACAAATAATATAAAAAAATTGACCTTTTTTTTTATTATACTAACATGAGATTTTAGGGTTCAATAAAAATAGGCACTTAATATATAATCTTAGAAAAAGTCAACAAGGTGAACATTCAATTTAAGGTGAACATGTCGATTTTCAGCAACATAGATAAGTGCCAAATTAGCATGTTCAAAGATAGGCATAAAGCCTCAGATCTAACGTGTAGGTATAGGTTGAACATCAAATGTATAACTGAGTTTGTCGGTCAGATAAATGAAACTTTAGATTGTACCGACAGTTTTGAGGGAAATACAAAGCCCAGCATTCATTTTCAATTGATATGAATGATCAATGCCTATAAATGTCGGCTTTGTGGGATATATCGTGTGACTTCCGCTAAACGAAAGGTAACGATTCCCTTTAAATACTCCAATTCCCGAACACCCGTGAATTACTATTATGGCCTATCAAAATGCCATTTGTTTACTACCACCTCAGATTTACTACGAAATTATGGCACAGCACATATGCGTAGAGAGATTGCCTAGACACGTGGCAAATCAGCTGTCGGAGAACCGAACAGCAGGAGTGGAACCATATAAAAAAGAACACTTCTTCTCCGTAAGATCTTCAGTCGTTGTTCTGCGGATATACCGTCACAGAACCATAAACGGAAGTGACGTGTATTTTCGCTTTAGTATCACGCCTCTGTGCACATACATGACTTGTTCCCCAACATTATATCTTTGGTGTGTACAACAACGCCATATTTGCCATTGGGGGGAAATATCCTTGCTGGAACTAACCATGACTATAAGCCACATCGTAATCCCAGAAGTATCGCATATTACCGCATATATTCATGCCAGGCGCGAGACTGAAGGGCAGGTTCACGCACATGCGTTTTTTCACGAGAGCCAACAACGCCAGGGTATTTTGTCAGAGTGTCGGTTCAGCAGTTCAAGAAATTCGCACAATAAATGTTGTTGGAATAATTTTGGCATTTTAGCGCAAGTAAGCTTCCCAAGATGGCGGCTTTGCTGGCTTCTCGTGAAAAAACGCATGTGCGTGAACCTGCCCCTCAGTCTCGCGCCTGGCATGAGTATGCGGTAATATGCGGTACTTCTGGGATTACGATGTGGCTTATTGCAGATGGAATACCATATCTGGACCTGTATACCTTCACATGAACAAGGAGGGATTATACTACTGTCTTCTCTGACATGACAATACTGATCTATATATAACTCTTTATCGTATGAATCTGTCAGTACACGTACCATGGTATGTATGAAGTCAAATAAGCCTAGAACTTCAGGATAGTCCAGAAGTAGTAGGGAGCAAGCATTTCGAGTAAGGTTTTCCGGGGAGGTAACTCTTGGTCCCCCTTTTTCCGCCAGGGGGCGCCACCAGTCCCGTATGACGTCACTTCCGGTCTGGGTGAATGGAGCGTGACCTTGCCGTATGACGTCAATTCCGGTCTGGGTGAATGGGGCGTGACCTGTGAACATGATAGGATATGTACTGACCTGCCTGTGGGGACTCAATGTCGTTCATCTCCGTGTCTTTTCGGTGAGAGGAACATGTACTGGGGTTTTCCCCACAATGTCGTTCACCTCCGTGTCTCTTCGGTGATGACATTCGGATCTTTTCGGTGGGGTCCGTGGGAACATGATAGGAGATGTGCTGACTTGTCTGTGGGTTTTTCCCACAATGTCGTTCACCTCCGTGTGTCTTCGGTCACCTCCGTGTCTTTTCGGTGAGGTCCGTGAAGATGTGACGGAGGTGACCGAAAGATGTGACGGAGGTGTGCGAAGTGACACGGAGATCACCGAAGAGTAACGAAGAGTTCGGTGAGGTCCGTGAAGATGTTATGGAGGTCACCGAAAAGACACGGAGGTTACCGAAGAGACACGGCGGTCACCGAAAAGACCCGAATGTCATCACCGAAGAGTCACGGAGGTGACCGAAAAGACACGGAGGTGACCGAAGAGACACGGAGGTTACCGAAAAGACCCGAATGTCATCACCGAAGAATCACGGAGGTGACCGAAAAGACACGGAGGTCACCGAAGACACACGGAGGTTACCGAAAAGACCCGAATGTCACGAAAAAACGTATAAAAGTGGAAATTTTTAGGGGTATTGCTGCATTCATTGGCCTGCCGAACGGAGCTATCTCACCAGCCTGCCTGACCAGCCTTCCTGACCAGCCTGAACCACTCGGACGACAGGAGCTACTTGCCTGAGCCTCACCAGCCTGAGCCTGCCTCACCAGTCTATCTCACCATAGCAGCTACTGACCTGACCAGCCTGAGCCAACAGTCATGGACTCATGTCACCGAGCTAAGCTTCTACAGCACCGTATTCGCCTCGTTGATGAGATGCAGCATGTGGCTGATATATGTGATCTGCTTATGGTGGAAAACATAATCCTTAAACACGGTGTCGAAGATATCATGGCGGAGAAGACCACCTCGCGACAAAACAGAGCCCTCATCGACGATCTACTGCGCCGTGGCCCCTTAGCATTTCAAGCCTTCGTGGAGGTGCTGAAGAAGACGGGAAATGAAGGAATAGCAGATCTACTTCAAGCCCAGGATTCAGAAGATAATATCTTAGTCATGGACATGGACATCGCCGAAGGGCGTACAGCTACCAAACGTACGCACCAAGAGTCCGGTCTACCTGCCAAACCCGGTCCACCTACCAAACGACCCCGACTAACACCTTTAGAAATACCTCAGCAAGTGCTTCAGCCAGTGCCCCAGCAAGTGCCTGAGCAAGCGAAGGAAGAGGTGCTACTTTCTATGTCTGTGCAGGAGATCAATGACATTATCCAGCAGGCCTACCAGGCGGCCCAGACGAACACTTGGGAGCTCTCTCCCTATTTAACTGTGAGTGTCAAAGAAGAGGAAGTGCATTTTAACGCACCGGCCTGGAACGACAAACCACCTAAGCATATCGCCTTGGCGTTGGACACCTGGATAAGAGTACAGGCCATTTATTACGCCGTCGATGCGGTCATTGACCACCAGGGGAGCGACGAAGCGAAATTTTATGTGGGTGACGACATCTTTCTCACCTGTTCTATGTTCAACAACATGCTGCTGGTGCATATTCGTAAATGGAAGTTGAGGGCGGATACGCAAAAGCGTATTCCTTTATCTCAGGGCGTCACCCTGCAAATACCTGCGTGGCGGAAGCTGGAGAGTCTCACAGCTGAAATTCATGAAGTCCTGTCTGACCAGGTGACTCAGTATATTTATAAGAAGTACATCGACACATTCCTGGATCATCTCAGACCCCGCATTCGACACTTGCGTATCCAGCAATGTGCAGGCTGTGCGAACAAGAACGGACTCTTCAACACGCATACGTGTATGGACAATAGTATTCCATCAGACGCGCTCATGACTGAGGGACTACCGGCCGTTAACGAGGTGCAAATTGCCGAGGCAT
>JAVTVY010022880.1:0-91225 GCA_036873755.1 Hanleya hanleyi
GCGAAAAGAAACGTCTAGTCTAGCAAACAAAACGTCAGATGATAAAATTGTACAATTACACATAAAATCATTTGTGTTTAGAAATTCCCTAAGCTTTCGGAAACGCAAATTCCAACCCGACCATTGAAATTTCTGTCACAGGAAGAAGTGTAATACTTTATATCAATTTCAACTGTTGCTCATCGCTCAATTTGCTTTTTAATAATTTTCGCCTCGGTTCTGTCGAGAATTGTTTGATATTGTACATTTTGAAATTTCAGGATGGTGGCTTTCCATGGACCCGGAGGACAGTTATCTGAGAAAACTGCAGCCATTGTCTCAGCTTACCAGTCTGTATGAAAAGTCGAACCGCTTTGGGAAATGGAACGAAAAATCCATGGGATTCCTTTTGGTAAGCTATTTTTACCTGCGGCACGCAGGTCTACGGGAGGCTCGCGTTGTTGTTCTTCTTCTTGTTGTTGTTGTTGTTGTTCTTGTTCTTGTGACTTTTTGAAATACGCATGCGTTAAGAGAGTGTGATCTCTGGCACATTTTTCTTCTCAACCTTCGATCTCACATGACAACCCTGTCTTCAGGCACGTTTGAATTCATTTGCAACTATATTCGGTGGCATGAATTATTGCTTCGTTGATTTGCGTTCAGACTTCAATTCTCCTACGTCAGTCGCTTAAAAGCTGTCGATCGACACATCATCTTTGGCTTCAGATATTACCATTTTCACCGAACAGTATGTACATGTATATACAGTTTGAGATCCTTGAATTGCTTATATACCAAGGAAGATGAGCCGCAACCTTGTCAGTGGTTCAGCTAATTTGCATACAGTCATAGGCGACTGTCTTAGTAAGTAGAAAAATAAGTTCACTACTTCTAGTAATCATTTTATCTACCCAATCTAGATAATTCACAAATTGGTGAAGAAGTAGACAAGTAACGCATTGCCATTATCATTAACATCGGATAATACTTGGTATCAAATTATAGATCATGCATCATAAAAACGCAACAATTACGTTTCAGAATTAAGGGAACAACTCACCAACTTTCGCCGAATAAAGATGTTTAACTTATAGAAATGACAATTTGGTATGATGTTTAACTTTACCCCCAAGCAATTCGCATATATGAAAATATGTTTTGAAAGGAAGAATAATTTAACCCTCTGTGGGAATCGAAACAATGACCCTCCAATCCCTGGAGTTGCACTTACTGTCTTAGCTATACCGACTCATTAATAATACTCAAAACTGACTTTATGCGCAACTGGTTTTAAATACAGAAATGACTATTTAGTATTTAATGAGTTAGACAACCCTGTGAGCGAGCAATACATCATAGTTGTGCAGTTATATTGTGGACTTTCGGTTACGCGCATGAAATTTGGCGCATAGCTGTTTTGAATGATCCTCTTTCGAAACACTCTATCCTCATTCTCGCAAGCCAGGGCCTTGCTTCGCTGGTATTGATGTTCCCGTCCTCTTTGGCACTCAGACGCCTTTTAGATTAAAGTCTGTCCATTTTAATTAGTCGTCTACTTTGGAGCTTGTCAAAAATCAATAGTTAACCCTGCAACAATTTTCTTTTTTGCAGCGTGTATATAACAAACTGAACTCTACAAAATGACTGCCATTTCTCTGTGATATCGATAATATATCACACTTGAAATAACTTTGTAATTCTCGCTATATAATACTCCAGTACAGTTGTTTATGTACCGGGCCTCAATTACATAGGGATACGTCATAATTTTCTTCATGCTCACTGGTACAAAGGTCATTGACGCCGAATACAGTAATAACAGGCGGTCCGTGGGAGTGTCGCTTGTATCCCATGTCCAGTGAAATTGCCGAATGATAAACCGCACGCACCTCTATGACCGTACTCGGCATTGTTGACCTTTGTGCTGGACAACACGAATACATTATGACGTCTCCCTATGTAATTGAGTCCCGGTACATGAAACAAGTGTACTGGAGTTTTATATGGGGAGAATTACAAAGTTATTTCAATCGTGATATATTATCGATATCACGGAGAAAGGTAGTCATTTTGTAGAGTTCTGTTTGTTCTACACGATGCAATAAAGAAAATTTATGCAGAGTTAACTGTTGACTATTGACAAGCTCCAAAGTAGACGACTAATTAAAATGGACAGACTATAGCAAAAATCACTCTCGTAAATTCAATACTTATGTGTATCAGCAGACAATGGGCAGAAACATATTGCATTTGACATCATTCTCTCAAGTCAGAGCCCATTTCTGCTAGAATTTATTGGTTCTACACTTCACAATTTACGTTACTTTGTCAATCAGTTTTACGAATGGAATCACGTCATATATTAGTAGATACTAACAAGAGATCTGTTTGGCCTCGTTGTCAAATATCGAATATCAGGACTGTCACAGGCCTCAATTTGAATAGTGAAAAGTGTCATTATACCTCTTGTACAGTTCGATAAACCCTTCAACCCCATTCCATAGTTTCACAGATCAAAGTGATAGACCTGATACTAAATTCATTGAAAATTAACTTTGAAGGAAATATAAATTTTCCATTTTGCTCGGCAAAGTAAGCGAGAAGGGAGACTAAAGAGCGTATATTTTCGCGCTATGACTAAATCCTTGAAAGTTATTAATAATTGAAAGCCTTTTTGATTTGCATAAATCAATGGGTGAACCGAATGTTTTGAAACTTGGCATACACGATACTTGTACCAAGACATTGCCAAAGCGATCATTGTGAGTTCGTCTGTCAATTCAGTATAGACGACACGGACCAGTCAAAATCGTTGGATTTTTAACGGGGAAAGTGAATATATATGACATCTGACCGACTACGCAATTCCTACAATTGTGGGTTAGTAGTTGGAAATTACTTCCCTTGGCATGAAAACACTGGCAGATGGCGCTTTTTTCTACAATTACCACTACCTCCGCTGATATGCCTTTCACTGTATTATTGCCACTGCCGCAGGTTTTGACTACAATGTAGTCATTTCTCACTTGTTTACCCCAGAGCGTCCGTCCGACTTCGTTTTTCGGACAATAACCTTTTGAAACTGAGCGGATTCTTTTCAAATGTGATATGTTGGTACCTCGCCTCAAGATCTCGTTTGGGGCTGTTTTATTTACGTCGATCCGCCTGTAGGTGGCGCCACCTGGGAGCCGAGTTCAAATTTCGTTTCCGGACAATAACATTTGAAAACTCAACGGATACTTTTCAAATTTGGTATATGGGTACCTAACCTCAAGATCTCGCTTGAGAGTGTTCTTCACGCCGATCCGCGTATAGTTGGCGCCACCTCAAGGCCAAGTTAACATTTTGTTTCAGGACAATAACTTTTGAAAAACTGAATGGATTCTTTTCAAATTTGGTAAGTGGATACCTCACCTCAAGATCTCGCTTGGGAGTGTTTTTCACGCCGATCCGCGTATAGTTGGCGCCACCTGAGGGCCAAGTTGAAATTTTGTTTCAGTACAATAACTTTTGAAAAACTGAATGGATTTTTTTCAAATTTATTAAATGGGTACCAGGCCGCAAGATCTTGCTTGGAATTGTTTCCCATGCTGATCTGCTTAGAAGTGGTGCCACATGGGGGCCAAGTTGAAATTTTGTTTCCGGACAATAACTTCCGAAACCTGACCGGATTATGACAAATTCCGTACGGTAATTGTGGGTACCTTGCCACTGGTTGTCACTTGGAATTGCTCCCCATGGCGGGTACTGAATATTACGGGTCAAACCAAATCAATTGTTTCAACGTCGGGGGAATTCAACCGCTCGGGTTTTCATTAACATGGAGGTTGCTTTGGGAGTAGAAGGGAAACGAACTGTGCATATTCTTTGAAAGAAAAACTTTCTCAGTGAATATCTTAAGTCTGAATTCCTTCCTGTTGGTACCCTTCAAACTGTAATATCAGATATTCTAGGAAAATAATCTGCCGGTATGTAATGTACAACGCATATGCTATTATAGTATATTAGGATAGTTTTGAAAGTTGAATTCGCTCTCTGGGTGTGATACAAATCCTCATACTATATTCTCTTATATTGGTGGATTTTGTGAAATTCCACCAATCTACCATATACTCAGAACGATTTATAGAGGTCTTCTCATAAGCCACTCATCTCGTGATGCTGACTCGATTTTTGCCGCAGTATTTGTAGTATTCCTTCGCGTGGTCATGGGAACGTCACATCATGTCGACACATGAGGGAATTCAGCCAATGAAGATACAGTTGTAACACTATCCAGTGACTTATGAGAAGACCTGTATAAATCGCTTTGCATATATTGTAGAACGAATTCTTTGTTAATTACATAATCTTCTTTAAATATCGAAAGAACATATATTAAGAGGATTTGTACCAAACTTTGCGAGATGGGTGTCTTTCAGTGTTCTGTTTCTGGCATATATACCCGATGTATAGTATATATCGATAGTTTTTATTCTTTATTTGTCTAGAATATGTGATAAATACATTTTCAGTTTCCGAGTGCCTTAAGTTGGCACATACCAGTTGGTACTCCGATCGCGCTAGTATCTATTATCTAAGGCACGCAGGCAGCATGATTATACTATGCGACGTAGGATTACCAGGTGAAGGATCTCCCACGATCAATTGAGTTTTGAGTATTTTCAAATGGAAATGCGGGTATATTCACTGGTTGATGAAGAAACTTGGAAAAAAACTCAACCAGTCATAAAGTTTCTGTAATGGTTCTTTATTAATTAAAATAATTGGGGATTTTCTTATATTCCAGTATGATAACGACGAGCAAGAGATATACCGCACATCATTGGAGAGTCGACGAGGAACCGAGCTACCGAAATTCCCAGAAACCGATCTTTCCAAGTACGATTACAGTCTCATTTTTATAGCAACCCGCTTGCGGCCATTCCTGTTTCGTTCTCTGTCCATCAGAACAATCAAGGGGAGAGACCGGAAACCAGTAGTTGAACCAGACTGCCATATCTCTGACCATGTTGCGATTGTTTTCGCTCAATTTGTTTAAATATATATATTTGACTTTGTTCTCTAGTTACAACAAAATTTTATAAATCCCAACTGGTTCTCTTGAACCAAAATCCTTTCCATGTAGAACCATTTTACCAATGCTTTGTTATTCAGCTGTGTATACCAGTTTGGACTGTATTGGGCAAGTTTAAAAATCTACTATTAATACCATATTCGTTCTTCTGTAGAAAGTATCTACACAATCGTAAAAAACAACTGAGAGCAGCGAGGGAGCACGGGAAAGTCATCAAAGCGGTGGACGCCTTTATGAAGGTAACTAATTCCATGAATATTTCAGTAATTCAAAAATATCAATATGATATATCATCTCCAGTCATGGTTCGTCTGACCAAACCATACTACGACAGGAGATCTAACACTCTAACGAAGACAAACTATCTTTTGGAAGCACACTCCAGACCTCATCTGCTTCCGAATATGCCCATGTTTGAGCGAAGAGAAGCCCTCCAATACCCTTATTGACTTCACAAAATGGCATTAAGTCGAAAAAGAACGACATTCCAAGAAGGCGGCGAACCGGTGTCCTGTGTCACCTGTCGATTGGTTTTACTTTTATCACAGCGTGAAAATGATTGTTGTAGACGTACAGGGCTCTCTCAGTAGGCAAGGCTTGTGTGGAGTACAGATTTACATAATTGCAGATGAATATGATAAGCTATGTTTCCAAGATATTTTTTAGATTTGATAGACACTTCTAACGCGTTGCATTTGAGGTCAAATCACCCGCTCAGACGAATCCGTTGTTCTCCAGATACACCTGTCCTTTGACATGTTTTATCATACCATGTCGGAATCTGATATGTGAGTAGTGGTTTTCAGATTTCAGCTCTCGTCTCGAGTTGAAACAAGCAAACGGACTTCGGGAGGGAGGGGGGGGGGGAAATCATCGTTTTTTCCATACCAAGTGCCATTTCCCCCACGCTTTGGCACTGAATTCTAAAATGAGTAAAATCCAAGACGGCGCCTTCATGTTCAGCCGTATACACTGCTAAAATTACTGGGCAATCTATGCCCATTAACTTAATAATATTTTAAGGCAGCAGTCACCTGCCATTGGTAGTCACGATGATCACAATGTTATTTCTGTTCTTATTCAGGTGCTCAAGGATCATGATATTGACACAAGCAACACCATAAGCCTGGAGGAGCTCACCAAGGCATTTGAAGACGTAAGTGACATCACTCAACCTGTTCACTGGGCTGATGCGCAGGCGCAAATCGCTCTCTTCTGTTGGAGGCGGTCCGATTCTAGACTGGCGCCGCCTTTTTACTCTTCATGAATTTGTAACACTCCCAAATCAGATCGCCGTCGATCATAGAACATTGGAAATACTGCGCGAAGACAAGGCTTCGTGAGAGTGATCAGGTCATACATAAGCAAGCACATGTGCTTATGTCACGGTCAACGGCAAGGAAAACCGTCGGAGATGTGTAGTTACTGTGCGCAGTTAGGTCACCGCTTTGTAGACTGGTTCACTGCATCTGTTATGAAAGCAGAGTAACTGTTAACCGCTGGCATTTTGAATTTGCGTCAATTATTTATTCACCCTGGTTAAAAGACTAAGATAAATAAGGAACTATAACATACACAACCAATTTGAAATTACAAAAAGCTGTGGATCAGATAGAGTGAGCAACTACCGCACTGAGATATAACAATACCACAGCCACCAGTCAGATTTTCGTACGGGATTGCCACCGGAAGTGACATCATATATAGTATCAATTCATTATTATACCTCTGTTGACCTAGCGCTCATTTAGTCCTGTCACAGTCCAGGGGTCTAGAACGCATAACGACACGTTCAGTGACAAATCGTTTGCTATGAAAACCCGTATCAACATGGTGTACTCAAACTACTTGATGACTTAATTAAATTCAAAATCGCAGGCCAAATAGATCGCCCACGGAGGAAAATAGGGGGATCGCAGTGATGCTTGAAGGGGAATACAGCAACTGCAATGAATGCGAACAACAACGATGGTTTGGTAATGCCCACTGCTGTTCTCAGTCTTGATATGAATTCTCATATTCTGATTTGGTAAAAATTATCTTTACAAAATGAGAAATTTCCACAATATAAGCACAATATACATGTTTGGATAGTAACAGATTAGTGTTGTCCTTTAAATTGATGATTCATCTTTGTACATCCTCGGGTATATTGATCCAAGAACTTGATGGATACATTTGGAACAAAAACATTGCAAAATCATTCTTGGGGTGACGATAAATATAACTGCTGTGAAACATGACATCGATAGCATGAAGACACTTGAGATTGATATGGATTTTACTGAACAAAGACAGCCCAGGCGGAAGAAGAGTAAAAACCCGCACGCATGCGCCAAAGATCTCACAGTCAAGTGGTGGGGTTATCAGGAAATCATGTGGAGAAACTGGGAATCGTGACGAATCTTGTCGAGAACCAGGTAGGGATCTAAAAATAGCGATGTACTTTTACGTTCAAAGGCATTCATATAACTCTGCTGTGTGGGATAATATCTCCAAAGATGCATAACGCGTGTCTTCACACGACAGTCGAATTTCTTTGCTGTGTTAACCATGTTAAACTTAAATGTCAATTTTTCATTTGAACAGAAAACTACCTTCACGGATAACGATGCTAAGGTATTATTCGGCGAAAGGGTATCCGCGGCGGAAGCGTTTGAAAAAATATGCAAGGACGAAAACAAGGAGGTAAGAATTGTCCGAGATTTTTTAAAGCGATTTGCGAGTCGATAATCTCAACCACAACAACAACAACTGTCACTTCCTCAAATAGCTTGAATTAATAAAAGTATTCACATTATTATTTACTATTAATTTAAAGATGTAATCAGCCTCGAAATGGATGGAGTTTGTAAACTCCCCACTATGCGTTTTTTCAGCAGGGAAGATTACCAAAGTATCATATGTATTATATTTGATGATAGTTGTATCGTCATATACAACGAATGCAAGAATATCTTGTCAGAGAAATTTGAAACTCTGTCTGCTTCGACGGGTTTTCTCTTTCGC
Organism: Hanleya hanleyi; assembly: GCA_036873755.1. Classification (NCBI taxonomy): domain Eukaryota; kingdom Metazoa; phylum Mollusca; class Polyplacophora; order Lepidopleurida; family Hanleyidae; genus Hanleya; species Hanleya hanleyi. Next base: position 8,066 of record JAVTVY010022880.1, read on the forward strand.
CATTGAGTGTGTGTTGTACGCGGAGAGCAAAATAATGTCACTGCGTGACGTATGAGTGACGTAGCGACGCTCACGAATCCGAATGCTGCACAGCTGCAGCCAGGGCTTACGTCATGGCTCGTGCCTACGGTTTGGTAATGTCGAATAGCATACGTTGGTAGAATGCACCACACGTGTATACGCTTGTTGACACGGCCGTGGAAAAAATCAACGGCATGCCATGCCGTTTATTTTAAAGATCAATTCCTTCTATTGTCTCGTGAATGGTAGAAACAAGTTTAGATTTTTGTGGTCAAATGTGTCTCATTTTGTACCTGTTGTAACATATGTCACTTTCGTTGAGTTTGAGAGACATCGATTTCAGCCCAAATTTGAGGCTGATTACATCTTTAATAATACAGAGAATCAAAATATATGATCTGGATCTGAATCAGATTTCACAGATGCAAGCTACATGTGTACACGTGTGCATTTGGATATTGTACATATATAAAGGGTTATATCGCTTGTGTTTGGTAGACCACTGAGCCATGGCTTCTTAAAGAATGTTACCAAACTCCAGTTCCATACAATATGGAAATCACTGACACTACTGGAGAGGAAAGAGAGGTACTGAAGACGGATTTTAACCAGGAGTATTTGGTGGTCCCGTGTCATGTTGGTCAGTGGTGGTGATAGAGGTCATGGGGTTTATTGAGATCATGGTGGACGGACGATGGAAATATACTTTATGTAGTTACAAAGAAGTACAACGATTTTTCTCAAACTTCCTTTCCCCCCCCCCCCCCACCCCCCCCCCTCAGTCCACCACCATCGCCCATCCACACACAATCCCGTCCTTTTATTTCGTTTTATTATGAAAATGGTAATCTGGTGCTATTCGACTGTTTGTTTGGTGTTTTGTCTTGTTTGAAGAAAACTATGGTCAATTTGATAAGGTCACGGTTCCCATGGGCTCTCGTCACCAGCTATCTTAGTCTTTTTGTTTCTCACTGTACTTCTGCGATCTCTCTCATACATAACAAAAAAGAAAGGATGCATAATATCTTAAATACAACAAGATAAAGCATATTTGCCTAATATCTGCCAGTTCATTCCGTTTTCCCATATATTAGCATAGGGAGATATGTGAAAAATACCCCTGAAAGCGACTCAGATTGCAGGAGCCCGTCTTACAAAGCGCGCGTAGTTTACGTATAAAGTAACATCCATGGTGACGTATGTTGAAGGTATATGTCACCATCGAAAGTAAGCTTACTCTTTGTCAGACCGACCCCTGAAGCATGCAACCAGCTGTGTGCTAGAATATCTCGGATCTCGCAATTCTGACTACATCCAGTCAACATTTCTTTTGCTGTTCATCAGAAAAGGCGACTCCATGTAGTCTCTTATCCCTCCCTCATTGCCACTGAGCATATTATGGAAAATACTTTGTTTCGCCCGGACACACTGTAGCTTGATGTTGGTTTCGTATTAGATACTAGTAAGCACCCTTGACCCTTGTTGCCTTCTCAACCGGAGATATTAGATGATGCGAAGTACATAAGTATGTATTTCACAAATACTCGCCAACGTTAGAAAGTCATCGAAAGTTCAACAAATTTTATTGAACTTGGAAAGATGTCTATCTACTCTAAATCCCACTGAAATGTATTTGTTCTTATACTGAGTGAACTGCTCTCTTGTTTTTTCGACCTCTAAATTACTTACTTGACAAGTGCGGCGGCTATACATCAACGAGATATACTGTCAGTACTCGAACAGTCGGAAATAATTGATTGTAAGTTTGTAAGCTGTGGTTATATAGAATGTCACATACTATCTCATTTATATTCCGTGAATATTGGTTGTTTCGTTGCATGACTGTTATATAGTATTCTCGTTTGATTTCACTATAATGATGACAGTATTATTTGGTAAAGGGAAATTTGGAAATGGTTAAAGATCTAACTATTGTGATGGTTGATTCTGCTTGTGTGATGATACAGCTAGATTGTGTGTTGATTATAGACATATAAACGAGTGAATACGATCAACGTAGGGCAGGATTTATCGCAATGGCTGCCACCCTCTAGTTACTCAAGAGATGGAGGCTTTATCTTTCACCAGAAACGGTCGACACGATCACCGTAGTAAATCTATTTTTGTCTGGATCGCCACCGCGTAGCGGTGCGACCAGACTATGCTGCCACTCACGAAAAATATGCAAATGTGTACATGCACTATAATGCAATGACCCTGGGTTGACCCGTATCACTCCGCCAGTGATTTTCACTGTGTTTGAGTCTTATATCAGGGTATTAACCAGAAAATGAAGAAAAAACAGTCGTAATCGTTTCATGTTAACTAGAAATAAAACGAAATCTGAATTTGAGTGTATTTCATATTCATTTCTTCGTCCAGGGATTGCTTGAATCCGTGGACTATTTTTTTGTTCTTTGGTTCCGGGCGATCGGCTCAAACCGGTTCTCAGCGCCCACCAGGTGATAAATCATGTCAGCGCTGTGCTGTCACCGTAGACTGTTGTAAATGTAAATTGATGACAACGATAGCGTTGGAGAGACAATTTGTGCGAAAATCCCTGTTAATGTGCTGTACGATCATACGTTACAAATCTTGTTCCTTGATCTGAGTGTCGCACTTGACAGGTTCAGGTTCTGGGATTATGAAGACCCCAGTTTTCAACACTCGTACGGTCGGCGTTCGTTACTATTTTAATGTGTACGCATACTGCATGGAATATATTTCCAGAGGAGATATGTGTCGAAGCAACAACAATATTATTTACATTTTTCTCGTCTTGTGAACTTTATAAACGCAATGATCGTACAGCAACAACAACAGGAATTTCCGCACAAATTGTCTCTCCAACGTTATCGTTGTCAACAAACAAATTTACTATAAACACCATGCAGGCATATATAAGTAATGGGGACTTAACGCAAACTCATGCAGCTCTTGCAAATATCTGTGCTACACAGAACTATTAATAAAACTAGTTAATAAAACTATCCAGTCTCCTCGCGTATTTGTCGCTTTGTCACAATGAAATTGCATGAATTATGAAAATCTGCTCGCAAAAACTGGTAGAAAACATTGACGCAGACGATCGACTTTTAAGCATATTACTGTAGATAGTTTCTTGCTACCATGAAGACCTAGCATATTTCTAAATGAGCCGCCTTCACAAATTCACTTCCTTGAAGACTAAACTGTGTTCCAGTTGTGATTTCCCAAACAGACTCGTCCACAAATTGGAGAAAATCTCCACATTTATCCATACATCTGCTATCGGCTGAAACATTCCAGCTGAAACGTTTTGAAACTTAAATCCATTATTGGCGATCCAGACATCAGTACTTTGAGTACTTTCATTATAAGATATGGTACAACTGCTCCCTCATTTACGTGGTGTGATTTGCCAGATACGCCACCAAAACTTTCTCTTTTTTCAGCTCTTTCAGATTACAATACCACAACTTTCTCCCTCGTCCAGACACGGTTCCCATATTTAGTATCTTTAGGCCTACTATTCAACGTTTTTTTGTCCCTTTGTGTATGTATTTTATAGCGTGAAAACAGACTCAAATCAAATCAAAACTAGCATGATTACTCAGTTTCTCCTGTATGAGTGTTCAAAACAAATATTCTTTTAATTTTCCTCCAATCATCATACATAGCTTAGGTAAGAACGTTATGGTAGTGTGCCTGATGACATGATAATGCAGTCTTGACCGGCAACATCACGCCGTGACAGCACAGTACCAATCGCGTAGACGGCGTAATGGTTGCCATGCAATGACGACGTAATGCTATGGCGTGGGAGTGATCATCCACGCGGTAAACGGGTGAAAGTAGTGGTTTGAAGAAGGTTCCTCGCATCTCTCTCTTCATGCCCACATTGCTGACACATGCCGCTGGTTTGATCAACAATGAAATTGCGAATTTTATTTTGTCAGATACGATATCAAGACCTGGTGAGATTCCTGGAGTCGGTGGGTGTCAATCTCCAGGCCCGTTTTATGGGTTACCGACGTCGAGATGTGGAGAACTTCACGGCATTCCTGAACACGCTGCAGGACTCGCTAACCACCAACGTGAAGCGGGTTTACATGGAGGTCAGCGTCTTCTGTATATAATTTTATGCCCAATGAGATTTAGTGTTGAGCGAATGAGCCACCAACTCGATTTCGTAGTGCTATAATAAGACTTAACGACTCTGAAATATCCATTATCATGGGGACACACTTCAGTGACGCCTAACCACGCCGTGCACAGATCCGCTGGTGTTTGTCGTTCTCATCGGCCATGCTTATATGTAATGTCAATGTCGTGATAAGTTATTCTCAGCAGGGCAAAAGTTACAATACTAACGACCGAAAGTGATCGGCAAATTGTATCCTCATTCTCATATTGTTTGCTCTTAATACCCAACTGTTCGGTTGTTTTTTGTATTTTTTTTTTCAGTTAAAGCCTAGACTAACCACTGAGCATTTATTATAGTGTGATGACCACAATAAACGCCCAGTGCTCAGTTCAGGGCTTAACTGAAATAAAACAACAAAAACTAGCAGCTAAGCCACTTACACTAGTTACCTCCTCTGTATACACTAGACAGTATCGGCCAGTATTCTTTCCCCAGTTGATGGACTTGATACGAATTCAAATTATATCGGCTGATAATTGCATCAGTCTGATTGGTTATCATAGTTCAGGTCGCCTTTCATTGGGCCATGATCGTTCATTCTCCGGGTCTGCGAATGTTTATTCGGACCCGACACATTCCCCATTGTGAAGAATGAATCTAGATCCCGACAGAATTTTGAACCCACGATATCGGCCGTAATCTGTCTACTGTATAGACATACTGGTAGGTAACCAGTCTGCTATGCCACCAGAAATCTTGCTCCGTTCTCGGTAGTATATTCCTTTCAACGAGACACTTCAGCCCTGGGGACCGTTGCACGAACTATGCGTATGCCTAAGTCCGTGCGTAAGTCATACTTAGCTTGACCGTAGCTACGCCGACCCGTGTCACAAAGCGTTTAAAGTTAAGCAAAGCCGTAAGTTATTGCGTAACTTTACGTCTGCCCGGGAGTATGCTTGGCGTGAGCGCAACTTCGCTTGCATGTAACCATGCCTGTAGTAGATTAATCTAATGACGTAGTTGTCAAATTTTATGTATTTTATAAAATTTGCAATACTTTTGGAGTCAGAAAATGGTCGTTTTTTTTACTTTTTCTCTTCCTAGCATACGATCTCTCAAACACAACGTGTAGCATTCGCACCTCATTTCACAAAAGAGCGAATACAAGATGTACGATCCTTAGCCTCAAACGCAGATTGCTCTGACGTGTAGTTATCCAGGTAAAACATTTGCAAAGTCCATTGGCAGCTATGATTATAGCACATTGGTCGAAACCTTGTATCCAATACTAATTAAACATAAATTCCAAGTGATATTTATTGCAGAGGCGAAAATCTGAAAGATGTAATACGTCTGCCTTGCGCCAGATTCGTGAAACGCGTGTAGACCCGGGCGTAGTGTGAGCGCAACGCAGGTGTAAGTCCACACGTCGATCGTAACTTACGCAAGTTTCGTGCAACGATCCCCTGTACCCTTTCTTAGATTCATGCGTGTATGTGTGTCATTTTCGAATCTATCAAAGCGGGCAATGCATTTGCTGTACTGTTCTTGCATTCGCGAATGGCAGTGTGCTTTTCTGCAGCATGCCAATCCATCATGGCTGATCTGGTTACCTTCTAAAATCAATTTATATCTGCAAACAGTTTTTATTTGCTTGATGAAATCTCCACCTATGAACAACCGAATAAAGCGTTTGTGAAAAATTATAACTGTGGTATATCGATCAGTTTCTCATAGTTATCCAATATTGTTTTCAGGACAGGGATGTCGACAGAACTGTTGGGATAAATACAGGGTACATCGGCACAACAGATATAAATCTGGAACCTGAAGACAGAGACTTCTTAGTTGAGGTAGGCTGAATCGGGATTCGATTCGTTGGTGTCATAGAGACTCCTTGTTGAGTGAACCCATGGGGCCTTCTTAGTTTTCACCTGAAATTACAACACATATAACGGAAGTGGGAAGAGGAGCCACATAACTTCGCAGTATAGTCTTCCGGTTAACCTATTCTAAAACACATACCAAGAGTCTAACGATTTGTGATATGCGTTGTATCTAAGGTACGCTTTTATTGTACCTGTTCATGTGGCAACTTGTATGATATGACCACACGGCCCCAAGCACCGGCATAAGCGGCATTAGATACAAATCCAGAGAGCTATGATGGAAATGCTCTGACAACTCGTATATTGGTAATTGGTGAGCTGTTTCGCTGTGACAACTCGTACATTGGGGATTGGTGAGCTGTATCGTGGTCGCATGAAAATGTTGCCATTTAACACAAAAGACTAGTCTGTAAGGCCCGATGTCGACTCAGCATTAACTTCCCACAAATGCCAAAAAAGTACACTCAACATAGAAGGCTACTGAGACGAGAAGATGCCATTGTTTGCCTTGAAGTCATTACCTTAAAGAGATCCCATTAACTGTGTTTTATTTCTATTGAAATTATTACCTTCCTCAGGCTACCTGCCTATGTTTTACTGAGCTTACGAGTTTTACACAGTACCACGTAGCGTATATGTATAACATTCAGCCGACTTCGATTGACTGAATGGCAGGTTTCAAGACTGTCACGGTTTCGAGATTGTCAGAGCGTATCTACGAAGGCTTGTAATATCTCTCACCTTGTGTCAGAGAATAATAATGATATCAACTTTCCTGAATGACTTGCTCGGATAAAATAATGCATGATACGTCACATGCACGAGTTGTGCACGAGAGGAAACCCTTTCGTTGGGACTATTTTTAATGTTTACATTTTTGTTTTCGCCTTGCAGCAAGGTCGCCGGTCATTCGTCACTTTCTTGAAGTATTACGTCGCTAAACACAATCCTCCAATGAAATCACAAGAAACCACTATACACGAAGAGGTTGCAATTCGCGAAGAAAATGGAAATGAGACGAAAGGAAAAGAGGAAACGGAAATGAAACCGGAATTGTCCCAACCAACTTTGATCCCACCGACAGATAAGGGCGTTGCTGTTTCAGAAATTTCTCCCATTCAAGTTTTGGAGATGGAGGCACAGTCAACCTGAACACGATCTTCTATCAGAACTGTCTTCATGATATAGACTGGAATCAGTCCTGCGTGTAAGACTATTTTAAACATATAATTCGAAATAGATTTTATGACGAGGAATGGAAAGTTATTAGCGGGCATCTAAATGGAGCTGATTTAACGTATGGTGGTGGATTTTGCGGTTGCTCGCTAATTGGTTGTACTGAAATTGGTGGTAGTATGTTGAGACCACATCACATTTGTCAAAAGGGATACTCAAGTGCCGGTGGATGAATTGCCTCCCTGGTCCCTGCATATCCAAAACGAGGAACACGGCACGACTTTGTCTAACTTCCGGTTGGCTGTGAGCCAGCAGTATCTCCAATGTATCTGCTTCCTATCATATATATTTTAACGATTTCAATTTGATTGTAAATTTCTTCAAAATTCGGTTTAATAATTTCTGTATATTCGTCCGATTTCCCGAGTTAGGCGTTAGTGGAATTTGCTTGAATGGGTATTAAATATCCGAATTGTTCTAGTCTTATTGGGGCTGATAAAAAATTATTATAAATAAGTATAATATTTACTGATTACGTAGATGTATTTTCTTATCACAATTTTTTTCAAGCCAATAATCAAGCATTGTTGTACTGGACGCCATGCTTTGTTGACTCGACCACAAGCTTGACAAATATTTCTGGATTAGCTCCCCTTATCCCCTGGCAATCACACATTCACCTTATCGCTCTCCTGGGCTCAGTTTTCCAACATTTACAGCTGAAAAGGCCACGAGTGGATAAGAGGGGACAGATGACCCTAAGGTCGGGCCGTTATGGCTCATGGCAATCCCCTGAATTCTGGTCAGGTGTAGTACCCTGCTGACAAACCTCGTGTTTAGTCCACTCCAGGACGAGTTTGATTAAGTAATTCACCAGGAAATTTGATTTTAGTGCTGTTACACTTCGATATTTGAACGAGTTGATAAATATACTTCATGGATCTCGTTAGCATGGAGTAGGCCCTGTAACAGTGCAAACAATACATCTTGGGTAAGTTAAGGAGACGGGTGTGCTGGATTTGTTGATTACCTTAGTATGCCCTTTAGCTATGCTGTAACATATATTGTGAGCTCTGATATATGCATGAGTGGTGCTGTTCAGATTTCAGGGTCTGACGTGATTAAGACATAGCACACGGACACATATCTCGAAGACCACAGCTGTTTCCATAATGACTACCACACCGGACTGTGGTACAGTCTATCCGAATAACAACAGGGCTTGCGAGAGGACGTTGTAGTGTGTTGTTGACATCCTTCTTTCTTGATGATTGCAAAACCTTACCAATTCTAGTGGGTCAACCTCGTTCTGAGGGCTGGATAATTGCCGTTGCATTGAAATGTGGGGAGGACAAGACCAAACCGTTGAGGTGTTCCAGATTGAATACGATGCCGTCATGACGCCATTAACTAATCATGTAATTAAAGAACCAGTATTTCCTTCTTATTGGCAAGTTAAATCCTGTTATATATTGTATTACAAATGTTTTTTCTCCCTTTTAACCTCTATACAACGTTTATGTAAGACTATTTTGGTGTTTTCTGTATATATGGCAATATAACTAGAATATATATGAACACTGCTGATAGCTGTATTATTTCTTGTTTCTGTGTCTGATACAAAATACACAAGAGCGAAAATACTGACCTGGCATCAACGGGCAGGTTTCAGTGTCAATTAATGTCTGACAAAACTGATATCCAACATATAAAAAACAGGAATGGAAAGAGTAAAACCCATCTGCTCACTTCTAGCAATGTTACAAGAGAATAACCAAACTCTGAACAGCTCATGTCAGCTGAACGACTTCTGTCTTGGCTTCAATCGTTTCGTTACACGCTCTAAGCGCTGATATTACTCCGCAATATAAACCTAACCTCTACCCGCTAATAACCTGTGTTTCTTCAGCGAAATATATCTAAAAGTATTTAGTCAAAAGCTTACACCTTTAAAGAGATTAGATTCTGGATTTTGTCCAGGTTCTCGACGAAACTATTCGCGTATGGAGCTGTGTTAGTGTGTGATCAGTCCCAGAAAGTCGGAGAAAGTTCATCGGAACTGCGTAAGAGCATTCGAGTGCTGTCAGAGCATGGCGATAGTAGCGGATATTGTAAGTCTAATGTTAAATGTCTGGCTGCAATCACACCACCACCTGCCTATTTTTAATTGAAGGTTGTACACGTTGCCATTTGGATTATTCTGAGCGAATGAACTGAAAGCCATATATCTAACTGTAATGTCGCTAATGCGTGATCTGATCGGTAAAGCAATCTGATAGCTGACCGAATTAATTGAAAGCCTGATGATCTCTAACTACAATGTCGCTAATGCAGGGAGATAACTCGTGTCAACATATTCCAGCTGAATTAATTTCGGCAACCGTGAATGTAAAAGCTGTGATATTCTGTGCCCATAGATCGCTCATGGAAATTCGCTCTTTCCTGTAATGCCAGCTGCTCCTCAGTGTGGATTAACATTACCTGTATGTGCATCATCGTGGACTATCATTCGCTCATAGAGAATCCCATCCCGGTAGATTCAGAACTATTATTCAGTGGATAACGAGTCTGGGGCGGATGGTTTTGTTCAACGTTTCATCGGCACCACCATGGGCATTCACGAGACATGTTCGGTTGTCACGACGACAGGCCACGTACAGGACTCAAATATCGCTCGCTGTCTGTTGTCTCTTTTAAGATATCCATGTACAACTGACCCTTCGTCGGGATGTTGGGGACCCCAAAACCATCCCTGTCGCACCATGTCGCTTTCAATTTCGAATTCGGATGTCGCGTGAGCTCAAGATCTTCAGAGCAACTTCACTGAAACTCAGGGAATTCCCTTCAAATACTGCAAATGATTATCAGACAATGGAAGGTAACGCTCTCGTGGTGTAGACTACGAATAGAGTACTGTCCACGTTGATCAGTGATATGATCATGCGCATTCGAGGAGTAATAGAGCAAGCACAGCGTCACTTGGATGAGTCCACTCATATACACTGACCCATTGGGTGGATGCATGGTCCTATGCTTGACGCCGAGCCGCTCGGATGTGGAGACCAGCGAGTCTGGACTTGACGCGATCGGGCTCAGGTGGATGGACTGCGCATGCCCAACCGGAAGAGGTACTCTCTGTGGAGAGCGACAGGAATGAGAGACACTGCTGGTGTAACGCAGTAACGCCCATGGACGTCCATCAGCACATATCCACTTCCAATCTTGCACAGAAAAAATCATCCAAATAGCAACCGTCTGATCCGATATTCAATACTCAGCCGTCGTCCATAAAAGAATTTCCGTTTCAATAATCGAAACACCTATTTCATATGACGGCACCCATTCCAAATGTGTATGAAATAAAAAATAATAACAGACCACAAGATGGTTTTATATAAGACAGAAACAGTTTTCAATGATGTCAGCAAGACATGATGATTAAAATCTTCACAGTCTACTCATGATCTAGCAAATGCTACCAGGCAGGATATATATATACGCCGTATGCAAGTTCTTCTGGAGTATTGCTATCCAGAAATGGGTAGTTAATTATGTAAAAATTGTAGTCGTCTCTCGTCGTAGAGTCGACGTGAGATATTCCCTCTGGGTTCGCTGTGGTTTCCGTCAAATCCAGTGATGGGTAATCATTCTTCACAGCGTCGCTAACACACAGATTATTCAGTGCTAGGAGATCGTCTATATAGCGTTTGTTGAGTGAGAAGGAATAAGATTTGGGATTTTTATCTTTGGACAATTTCTGCGTACAGGCGTATTGATATGAGAACAGATATATGTCTGACAAAAGTGATGCACAATTTGTACCCATTTGGGATACCTATACGCTGTTGGTATATGGTATTGCCGAATTTCACATAGATATTGTTAACGAAAAATTCAAGCAATTCTATACACAGGAAAACATCCCAATAATGATATCCTTTACATGCAGTAGACTGAAGAAAGCCTTATGACTTCTGACATTCACATACCGTTGACCAGTTTTATTGAACACCGATATAATATCTTCTTCCAAGTTTTCATGATGATGGGTGGGATCTCCCTTCATTTCCCGTGGAAACAAGCTATACTTTTTATAGAGGGTCATGGTTGTTTTCCTGATGCGGGTGTGGAGGTAGATGTACGCCTGTTGTATGTTAGCCTATTCAGCGTCCTTGATCTCCGCAGCGTGGGTATTAATATCCTCATTCACAATATAATCCCAAAAGAAGGATTCTTATTACTCAGGCTTTTCTGGGATGTTGCCCGACTATCATCGGTGGAGTATCAGTGAGTGGGCTCTCAGTCTCTGCATCGGTATTTGCCTCAGCTGGCTCATCGGATTCTGACTCCTCAGTCTGCAACGTTTCCTGCTGTCACATCATATCGTAGTGTCTTGTGAACGTTTGACCACACTCAGCGCAAGCATAAGCCATGTTGACGGTTAGACACCGACTGTCTACGTCATTCGGTTAGGGCTGCCTAAAGGATAGCTATCCCGTTAGAGGATCAAAATTGGTCATTTTTTTTATTTCTTCATTCACTACTTCGTCTAACATTTGGTGAAAAATGTTCTCCGGAACGACAACAAATTGAGAGCTGAAACTCCGTGCCTTTATAGTTTATCATATTGGGGTCATTTTGAGCCTATTTGCATAACCCGCGAGCAGAGGATCATGGGTAAATTCAAGATGGCGGCCATGTGGGGTACCAGAAAAGTGATGTTTTTGTCATATTTCTTCAAAATTTCTGCGTTTCCGCGATGAAAAGTTGGCAAAAACTATTTTGTTTCACATCACATTAATATTTACTAATTTATCATGCAGTTTTTGCGGAGAAATTGCATAAATAAAAAAAATCGGAAAATCTGACCATCTTGGATTTTTTAACATTTTATGGTAGAGCTTGACCCAAGGGTATAGTGTGATAAGTTTCAGCCCCCTAGATCAAGGGGTAAGAAAAATAATTAGGGGGGCCATTTCGCCCCCCCCCCAAAGGCCTGAACAGGTCCCAAAAAGCCCAGACCAGATAGGGTTAATTGACCCAGGAACTGGCCACCGAAATAGTCTGTCGTAAGAATAGGACAGCAGTTTGCATGGGCTTGGCTACTGTTATTTTTATCGGTTAAATTTCCCTTCCCAAAACTCATTTCCTCAGTATTTCGGTAAGCTAATTATCTAGAAGTCCTACTCATTTACATTAATCTTCTCTCTCATGATCAAAACCATGCAAACATCCGTATTTCTGTTTCTAATTATAATATATACCTATGAATGGTGTACTCAACGCAGTGACACTTCGCTCAGACACCCACCGTGAAGTGATCAGCACAGGTGTGAACATTTCTCAGCTGAACAAGTTTTAGCAAGTTTTTAAAGTTTAAATTGGATTTTAATTCTTTAATTCTTGATGAATAAACTTAGTGTAATAGTTATCCAGAATGAACAGGAATTCAAGTAGGTCCCATGAGACAGATTAAAAATGTATTTGACAATAGAATTCAAGGAAAAAATTAGAATTAGTTCATCAGATTTATAGCTGGATACATTTTGCCCGATTTCTAGCCTTTCATTTGTTTTACAAAATCCGAGATTTAAACGTTTATTTCTCGAAAAGTATCCATGCTATGCTTTTGAAATTTGGCATGCTTGTTACTTATAAGGTGATCAAGTAAAGGTTTGGTAAGTTTGGCTTAGTTTTTTAATTACTCAACTTTGAAGACAAACGACCACAAAATAGTACGTTTTTTCAATTTATTTTAATAAAAAAGCTGTAAAAACAAAGCCATACAAAAGAAAAAGAGATACAGTTTACTAGTTCGAGTTGTCTCCTATCAAGGTATACCATCAAAGTTGAAACAAGACCAACAGTTTTCATGAAATTTTAATTGAAAAATGGACGGTATTGTTTTCATTTGAATTTTTTTAAATTGCAATATTTTCTGCTGTTAGCGTCGGTTATACAAATCGCATAGTTGGAATCCCTACGATGTACGCTTTCATAAAATATATAGTTCATTATGGTTATCTTGAACATTTATTGATACAGAAGACAAATTTTCACGGGGGTGTATAAACTGCCTCTAACGGGATAGCTATCCTTAATGGTTGGGAATAAACGGGCGTTACCGAGTCATCAGTACTGTATCGCTAATCAATTGCTCTGGGGTCCACTTCGTAAACAGTTGGATCAGTTGAAGGTGGCAGAAGAGAAGCTAAGGTGTAAGGTATCTTCCAGCGTTTTCATAAAGATCTCAAATCTCTCATGCAGGGTCAGCAAATTCTGTGCCCGGTTGACCTCTTTGAGTTGTATCGGTGTGGAGCGATGTCAAGAATAGCATGGATGCTTCCTCATTGGCGCAGGGTTCTCACGGCACGGCCTGCACCCCCTGAGGCCTCGACTTGAACCTGTCGTTAACATGATGGAGAATGAAACGTTTGGTTGTAGTCGGGCAACATCTATGGCGTTACGTTTCGTAACTTGTGTCTAATTCCGCTTAACCCGGGGCTAGGGGCCGTATGAACCCATGTACTTCAAGATCCTCGTGGTACTCATATGAACAGTCACAATCAAAGCGTGACTGAGATACATCATTCTTTAGATGACGACTTTACAACGAATATTATGGATTAAGAATACTGATCAGCGATACGGATTTGATATTTTTGGAACATCATGATGTCTTGCCGGCATCATTGAAAACTGTTGACCGCTTCTCTCTTGCAGGAAACAAGCCTAGATTTATGTATACTATGATTGTCTTTTTGAATTTGGTGCTAATACTGTTATGTGAAATATGGAATAGGTCTTTGGATTATGGACGCGGATATTCTCTAATGGACGACGGCTGATTTATGAATGACGGACCAGACGCTTGTAATATTAATCACAGACTTCTGAATAAGAACATGCATTCTACCATATTTTCCCCGTTTTGCCGTTTCTTCCATCTAACGGTCACATAGTTCATCTCTCTCCATCGGATGACTTGATAGCGCTATTCCATCATTGCTCTTGGATATTTGGATATTGGTATCGAATACCGCTCAAGCCGGTCCGAGGGACCGTGTGGTCATGCCATTCAAGATGACTGCATGAACAGCTACAATGGAAGCGTGGCTGAGATACAAATCATCACATGAATCACTGAACGGAAGATACCGGGTGTTTATCAAAATCGATTGATGGCCTGGGAGTAACAGACGCTCGTTCGGACTTCGATGCGGTCTCTGGGCGGGTAACAGATGGGTCGTCAATCGGCAATAATTTTCCCTTGAGGAAGGAGACTCTGGGTCAAATAAGTTCCAGTACAGTGGCGCATGCGCAGTCTATCCAGCTGATCCAGATAGCTTCAAAGTCCAGACCCGTTGGCCTCACGTCCGAGCAACTCGGCGTCAAGCGTAGAAGTGGACCGAATGCGCATCCGAGCAACGCTGTGCTTTCTCTACTACTTATCCTACACGGGAGCTTCAAGGCGACACCATGCATGGGATCAAGGATGATCATATATGGTCCATAAGCACGCCATCGACTACCTGCACTGTCACGTCACTCCCGGCCGAGTTTTCCCCATGAGTACCGCAAGGCGACTCGCTCCTCGATCCTTGTGGACCCAGGATGACTCACAGATCGCCCAATCACTTCCCTGTGCACTCCCAAAATGTCATCTTGCTCTACTACACCTGCAAATGTCCGATGTTTTTCAAGTCCGAGTTTTGCATCCACCCGCCAGTCACGCGAACCGAGGTAACCTCGACGGCCCGAAGTCCATGGTCCACCCCAACATTCCAGGTTCCAGGCCCAACGTTAGTTTAAACTTTCGCGGCCCCAGAGATTTCCTAGCTTACTTATGGAAGCCGGATGCGGCCTTCTCGTGTTTTCGCATTTTCGCATCGGTAATAGTAACGCGAAAACCCTACTTGAAAACGCGAAAACACGAAAACGCGAAAGCACGAAAACGCGAGGTGAAAACACGAAAACGCGAAGCGAAAACGCGATTCGAAAACGTGAAACATATTTCTCCTAGCCTTTTTCCTGTTTTCGTGTTTCCGCGTCGCGTTTTCGTGTTTTCGCGTTGTTGGGTTTTCGCGTTGTAGCGTTGTAGCGTTTTCGCGTTTGAGTCATAACACTTCAACGTACAATGTACGAATCACAGAGTACGCATCTCGAGAAGCTATGAAAGTGAGCACCACGATTATATCGGTCATGCAAGATGCCTTGGCATGAATGTTGAAAATGGACACTCATATTGCCGGCAGCTCGATGTGAATTATAGGTATCTTAAATTTTTACCGGTGAATTCTCTGGGCTTGGAATCCTGATGGAGGGCAGTCAGCCTACGCTGCAGAAATATTTGTAATATAGGTCCCCCAAAAACTTTCTCCAAGCTCTTCGTGATGACGACTGATGAGGGTCCTCCATTCTTTATTTATAACGCGTAGGTCTTGCCTCGGGGTAGGAGTCCCTATATATATTGATAACTACACTGAATGCTGGTCGTCGGATATAAGGACTTGGTCCACATCTAGCTAAGGTTCACTCCCGATCAAGTCTGTGCAAGAGCTGACTAATGCATTGTACCCCAGTTTAGCTAAATCAGCACAAAGAAGTGGTCACGACGGATGTACACGTGGATGATGTGGCACAAGTGGATGCATCGAGTTCACCAGACAACACCCGTTTATATGTCCACTCATCAAGGGACAGACGAATACAAGCCTGTAGAGTAGGATCATTATCAACATCTTTGGAGTCCGTATATGACTCTTCGGTGATCTCCACAAACTAATTATTAACGTACATGCGGATCTCCAGCGTGAGACTGAAGAAAGAACCTATGGTAGACTGCATGGTCGGTAAATAAATGAAGCACACGCCGTTCTTCTCGTTTATATACGCCGCCACGTCTGCCACCACATCTAGGCCGGTCAACCATAGATAGTGGTGGAGGGTGAAATGAAGCGTGTCCCATTCGTGACACAAGTGCATAAGATTATCGTCGAGTTCACCAGTCAGCACCCGTTTAAATTTGTTCCGGCCATCAAGAGACAAAACCGCCCATACCTCCTGCCTCACTTTTACGCCTCCAATCCTAAGGATTCTGCTGTTTGTATACTACCATCATATTTGCCCTCGATCACAGAGCATATTTTATAAATGCTGGTACGGTATGTGAAAAGTGTAAAGCACTGGTGCACAGCCAAGATACAAGACAGTGCTGTTCATGTAATGTATCAGCCAATGATACAAAAATGCACATCGCATGTCCACCCGCGTAATTTGTAACGCCTGTTATAATTTGTGTCGGCTTGTACGAGCTATCTGTGAAGTGGGATAACGAGGCCCAGTGAGTTCATGTCGTGAAACATGAAGGGCAGTGGTCGAGTGTGTGTGCCGAGTCGGTTAGCGTGACCCAATAAATTCATGTCGTGTATCATGAAGGGCAGTGTGTTGTGCTTGACCAACGATGCTGACTAACCGAATTATTATGTGTGTTAACGACTGAAAGCTTGCCTGTTGGTGTGAGCTTACGTACAGGACTGTTCACCGCCCTCCATTTTCGAGTAGTATAATGAGTTAATGAACACTGAATTAACATTTGAATATACACCGACTGGCCTTGTGTGTATTTAAGTGCAGCTGCTAGTTCCAACATGAATTGAAGGCAAGCCCCTAAAAGGTGCGTGGACCCCTCAGCCTGTTTTATTTTTGTCAAGTAGGATCAGAGCTGCATCTATAGAGCCAATTTAGTTCCGGAAAACGTGTGGGCGCCCAAACCTCCAATGAAACAAAAAACGAAACTGTTGTTGTTGTTCAATTTGAAAGGATTTCTGAAGGAAATAGTCCTAGAAAAAGCTTCTGGAAGCCTCAATATTGACCCCATTGTATAGCTGGGTATTCAATTTCATGTTAATAAACCTCTGTTTTGTTATTGATTACAGGCTCATTGTGCCTAAATTCACTAAAAAAATTGGACCCTCAATAATGAATAACGAAAAGGAACTGGGAGTTTGGGATCAGAACCAGCAAAAATTTTCCTGGATACAACCTTGCCGATACAGTTTGTGTGGTTTCTGTAATGTATATAATAGACTTCCTTTTCACGTGAGAGGTGTGCTGGGATTACAGCATGCAAGAAAGTGTAGCTTTATCAGTGGCAATTTATGCATTGCACAAATGTGTCATAACAAGTTAATGGCATAGAATCACAATGATTGACACAAGCCCACCATTATCATTATTGGGGGGGGGGGGCATAAGCTCCAGGTATGCAAACTGATTAAAAATTGCAGAGAGTCAGGCTAAAATGGGCTCTCCTAATCACTTGTTTTAAATAATTTCCAAGGTACAGTCACATGTTTGATGACAAAAATTGAAGGCGACGCGAAATTCAAACTAACAGGGGTTCAATACTGCAAGGAATCCCCTGCCAGTTATTTCATATTATACTTCTGAAATAAAATATGTTTTGTGCAAAAGCTTTAGGATAAATCGTATGATGTGGATTAGAATGATATAACAGCGAGATTGAAGAAAAATGTTGTCCTTCATTAAAGGCGACGCGAAATTCAAACTAACAGGGGTTCGATACTGGAGGGATTCCTCTGCCAGTTATTTCATATTATACTTTTGAAATAAAATATGGTTTGTAGAAAAACTTTCGGATAAATCGATTTAGCAAAATTGAAGAAAAATGTTGTTCTTTATTTAAGGCGACGCGAAATTCAAACCTAACGGGTTCGATGCTGCGAGAACCCCGCGCCGGTTATTTCCTCTTGTACTTCTGAAATAAAATAATGTCCCCAACCTGTTAGTTATTACTATAAAGGAATAAATTTTAGGTGATTCTGCATGTATGTGTGAAAAACAATGTACACTGCATCTCATACATATTACATGAAGCTGAGAAGCTGTGGATAGGAAAAAGTCCAATAACATTTAGTGCCCCAAGGGTGGGGAAATCCTTCCGAGGGTAGTGCATAGGCTGAACAAGTGTAGCATGTAAGCTCCCAGATAAATGAGAAATAAAAGGGGAATAAATGGAAATAATTGAATCTTGAATGGACCAGGCTTTCTTGTATCAGGGAACCTTCAAAAATCACAATGAAACATACAACAAAGGGTTCCCGATGGGCATAGATAACAGTGCAAAAGATAAGCCATCAATAAATAGTAAAAAAAAATAATTAAAAATCATGAAACCATCATAGCCATCTGAAAATCTAATCATTTCACCAGTGAACATTCAGGTAGCTCTCACCAAAGTTTGGTCAGGCCCGACTTGATCGATCTGCAGATATTCAGCGGACAAGAACATGTTGACGGACGGCCGGAACGACCGGACGGACGGACGTGGCAACGACAAGACCCCGCAGCCCTATGGGCTGATGGGTAACAACGGGACACTCATGACTGAAAGCAGCGGGGTCGGACACACGGCGTTGCAGGGACCAGTACAATTGACTTTGGTGGGCTTGATTAGTTGTAATGTATAGTCTGGGCAGTAGTTTAGTCGTGGCTTTGTTTCTGGAGGTGAGTTCTGATTTGTTATTGTGGTCATGATTTTGACAGCTTTTCTCATGATTCGCGAATAAAAGCAACCCACCTGAACCGTCAACCCGGACTTGTTATTGTTTACATTTTCTGAAACATGCTTCCTATTTTCTAACGAACCTGTGCCGTCTTATTCTGGTAATAATGGGCGGCCGTTACATTGGCTCTGCGAGCTTCTATCCTAGTTAAAATGGTAGAATATCTGTTTTTCTGGTTGACGAATTTGAAAGGGTTGCACATGTGCAGACTACACTCCAAATTATTGTACACTAAATTATTGTGTAGGACACGAACAACAGTTACAAGCGTCTGGTCCGTCATTCATAATTCAGCCATCGTCCATTAAAGAATATCCGCGTCCATAATCCAAAGACCTATTCCATATTCCATATATCAGTATTAGCACCAAGACAATCATAGTATACATAAACATGGGCTTGTTTCCTGCAAGAGAGAAGCGGTCAACAGTTTTCAATGATGCCGTCAAGACATCATGATGTTCCAAAAATATCAAATCCGTATCGCTGATCAGTATTCTTAATCCATAATATTCGTTGTAAAGTCGTCATCTATAGAATGATATATCTCAGTCACGCTTTGATTGTGACTGTTCATATGAGTACCATGATGATCTTGAAGTACATGGGTTCATACGGCCCCTAGCCCCGGGTTAAGCGGAATTAGACACAAGTTACGAAACGTAACGCCATAGATCTTGCACGCTACGCTCGTATTTTGCTATCAGCATGCGATATGTATCGCCAAATTTGAGAAACTTTGAATGGAGGCGCTTGGTGGTGTAGCCCTGTTTTATAAGTTTCTGCAGCAATGTTTTGTGACGTTGATTAAAATCGTCACATTTAACACAGGATCTAGCAAATGCTACTAGGCGTGATATGTATACGCCATATGTATTTAAACGGCAAACGAAATTTCATCATGAGATATTTACGTATGGTATGTACTGTCAGAATATATTTATTGATTTTATTTCCATTTTCTGCGGTGATCAATATATTTGTTGAAATATTGTGAAGTTGCCTGGACGGTAAAACAAATGGCTGTGTAGATACTGAAGTAGAGTTAGATAATTTGAAGGGAGAAATAAAACAATTATAGAAAACGTTAGCCGATATGGAGCGAGGTAATGCACGTGAGGTAACAGATGCGCACTAATTCAGCCTTTCACCTCCAGGTTTAGGACGATTCCCTCGAAATTTGCCAGCGGTAAGGCATTCTACTCCGAATATGCAAAGATCAAATTTAGCTAGGACTGCCGAAAAGCCTGTCGTTCTCCCAGATTGTTTTGAGGGAAAGAAGGACGACAACTGGGAGGAATGGCTTGGCTTATTCGAAGTCCATGCCCAGTTAAATGGATGGAATGATAATCACAGAGCACAATTTCTGGCCACTAGATTGAGAGGCTTTGCTCGTCGGGTGTATTTGGATATGCCGATACAGGTAAGATCCAGGTATTGTGACCTGGACTGCAATTACAAGATCAATTTTCTCCCCGTGTTCGTGTAGAGCTACACAAAGCAGGGTTTAGGTCGAGACGTAGACAAAAGGATGAGAGTATTGTTGTCTTTGCCAGCCATCTCCGCAGATTGGGCCGTTTAGCATATCCCATCTACCTATGTCTGTTGTTGATGATCTGTGTATGGAACATT
Source organism: Hanleya hanleyi (assembly GCA_036873755.1). Taxonomy (NCBI): domain Eukaryota; kingdom Metazoa; phylum Mollusca; class Polyplacophora; order Lepidopleurida; family Hanleyidae; genus Hanleya; species Hanleya hanleyi. The sequence goes on from JAVTVY010022880.1 coordinate 28,498, forward strand.
TTATTAATTCACTGGCTAAGCGGGAATTACGAATGGAGTTACGTCACCAGGATTTCACAGATCTCAACCAGGTAATTCGATATGCAATCGAGTGTGAATCAATTGATACAGCAGATCAAGCCGGAAATAGACCGTGTTCAATGATAAAGGTGGGTGAGGAGTCCGAAGGGGAGGACAAGCTCCAACAATTGTTGGAAACTGTGAATAAATTGCATGCTAGTCACCAAATTCAGGTTAACCAAATAAACAAGAAAATGAATGGGCGAGCCGCCGACAAGTCAAACGCATGGCGTGGTAAGCGTACTCCTCGCAAATGTTGGGAGTGTGGATCGGAACATCACCTACGCCGGAATTGTCCGAATATTTCCGAAGGTAATGCCCATTTAAACTGAGCGGGACTGATGGTGTGGGTCGTCTGTCAGCTAAGGTAAATGAAGATTGGTCTAGGCCTGGGATTGCAGTGAATGGTGGGGTGAATAATGGGTTTGAGGCGCAGTTATATGTAACTGGAAGGTTAGGAAATGTTCCTACTCGCATGATTGTCGATACGGGTTCAGCGTTACCCTACTGGAGGAGTGCGTCTACCGGAATTTGCCGAACCCGCCCGAATTAACCCATTATGACCAGTTGGTAAATGCAGTGATTGGAAAACTGTATCTGTGTTGGGTAAGATTACTGTCCTCTTGCAATTAGGCAATGGTCAATTCGAGGTAGCCATGTTTGTAGTCTCCGGATTTGGTTTTTCTGTGTTACTTGGAGCTGACGTCATGACTTCTGTTGGCATGATAATCGACCTTAAGCGCAATAAACTATGTTTCGACGATGGATCCATATCGTTAGAATGTAGTAGAAAGAGCGCTGCAGTTAGGGTGCGCAGCTCGGAAACGGTTTTGATAGAGCCGAACTCTGAATCGGTATGTTCCGCCTATCTTGAACATGATGTCCCTGAGCTTGCTGAAGGTATAGTTGAAAGGTCAGACTTATTGGGAAAACGGAGCGGATTGATATGCGCTCGTGTATTTGTACGGCCGAAAAACAGTTAACAAGTTCCGGTCCGTGTGGTGAGCGGGACGTCGAGTGCTGTTACTCTGCATAAGGATACTGTTATAGGTTTATTCAGTGAAGTGGGAGAACAGGGTGAGCTGTCTCCTACTGCCCAGCGTAAGTTACCAGACTACACTCATTTAAATAGTATCGTTGTTGTTCCATTAGCCTCTGATCAATCCGAACAGTTGGAAAATGTTTGACATGATTATGCAGATGTATTCTCCACAGGTTCGGATGATATCGGCAGTACAGACTTGGTACGTCATACTATTGATACAGGTAATGCAAGGCGTATCAAACAACCTGGCCGTCGGGTACCTTTTCATCAACAGGCAGGGGTCCGTCAGCATTTAAAAAAAAATGAAAGCTGATGGCATTGTTCAATCTTCCAACAGCCCATGGTCTTCACTGGTAGTCTTGGTAAGGAAAAAAGACAATGCAATCAGGTTTTGTGTAGACTATAGTAAATTAAATGCAGTAACAGTCAAAGACGCTTTTCCTCTCCCGAGAATCGACGAGACTTTAGATTTGCTAGGTGGCGCGACTTGCTTTAGTACTCTTGACCTTGCTAGTGGCTATTGGCAGGTTAAATTGGATTCAAACGCTAGGGAGAAGTCCGCATTTACATGTATGGGACAACTTTTGGAATTCCTGTCCATGGCTTTCGGGTTAACAAATGCTCCCGCCACATTTCAAAGGTTAATGAATTGTGTACTTGCTGGTTTGAATTGGCGGACGTCACTTGTTTACTTAGATGACGTCATCATTTTCAGCCGTGGATTTGATGAGCATTTACAGAGGTTAAGTGAAGTTCTGCAGAGGCTCAGAGATGCGAGCCTGAAATCAAAATCAAGCTAATGTAAGTTGTGTCATACGTCCGTAGCATGTCATACGTCCGTTGCATATCTTGGCTATGTGATTTCCAGTCCAGGTTTAAGAACAGACCCTGCTAAAGTTGAATGTGTTAAAGACTGGCCTATACCCACTAATGTGTCGGAAGTCCGAACGTTTCTGGGGCTGGCTTCGCACTACCGTAAGTTTGTCAAGGATTTTGCTATGCTGGCCAAACCTTTGACTCGACTGACGGAGAAAAATGTCATATCTGAGTGGAGTACTGATTGTGGCGTGGCGTTTGAAACGTTAAAGCGAGCGTTGTGTCGGTCGCCAACATTTGCCTTTGCAGATTTTGCGCATGCGTTCGTTTTGGACACCGATGCCAGTAACACTGGTAGCAGTAGTCAAATTAGTCAAATTATAGACGGCGTTGAGCGACCGGTCGCATTTGCTAGCAGAACACTCAACAAGGCAGAACGTAATTATTGCGTTACGCTGGTTCATGAACTTTACGGTGCCACAAGGTCAGGTGGCTAGGTGGTTGGAAGTTCTCGCTTCATGTCAGTTCACAGTGGAACATCGTCCCGGGACAAAACACGCTAATGCTGATTCTTTATCACGTAAACCTTGTACACAGTGTAATATGACTAATCAGCCAATGGTTAACCTTGTCGCTTTTTCAGATCACCTATTGCACGATGAACAGCTGAAAGACCCGGATGTTTTCATTTTTCTGTCTGTTTCAGGGAGGAAAGTCTCGCCCAAACTGGGAACAGATGCAGCCTGGCAGTCCCGTGGTTCGATCATTGTTGTCACAATGGAATTCGTTGTCTTTTCGAGATGGTGTATTATACAGAATCCTAGAACAACCCAATAACCGTAAGCAGACAATCATATCTAAGTAACTACGTGAACAAATTTTAAAGGGGTGTCACGATCAAGCTATGGGGGGAGCGCATTTGAGGATCACGAAAACGAAAGAAAAAGTTGGCCATTAGAGCGAATGGCTATGAATTTTCTTGGACCGTTACCGATAACAGACAGGGGTAATCGTTATATCTTGGTCATTCAAGCCTACTTTACTAAGTGGCCTGAAGCGTTCGCCTTGCCCAACCAAACTGTTCCTGAACTTGCACAAAAAGTCGTTGGTGCAGTCTTTTGCAGATTTGGGGTTCCCAAAAAGTTGCACACAGACCAGGGGACGAATTTTGAGTCTAAACTGTTACAGGAAGTTTGCACTCTGTTGGAAATCAATAAAACGAGAACAACCCCATATCATCCGCAAAGCGACGGCTTAGTAGAAAGATTTAATAGGACGCTTGTTGAAATGTTATCCCAGTATGTGTGTTAATGAGCACAACGATGATTGGGATGTTGATTTGCAAAAGTTTTTATTTGCTTATCGTTGAAGCCAGCAAGAGTCTACGGGTTTCACACCAGGTTCGTTGATGTTTGGTCGAGAGCTAAAAGTTCCTGTAGAAGTCTTGGTAGGTACTGTTCCTGAGTCGGCCTCTTCTCCGGGCCAATACGCAGAAGATTTTGCGGGAAAAATGGACGAATCATTTCGTTTCGTGAGGGACAGGTTACAGGCAGTACAGCGACGACAAAAGGCTCTTTATGATGTCAAGAGGTCTGGTGTTTTCAAGGAAGGCGATTTGGCGTGGGTGGCATTCCCAGCTGTCAAGAGGGGTAGGTCTAAGAAATTTCATCGGCCTTGGCAGGGTCCCTTTCAGGTTTTGAAAAGGGTGAATGAAGTAGTGTGTCGCGTGCGCGATGTTCGAGGAAAGCGGGGAAGACTTTTGCGCATAGTGGTTCACTATAATCGCTTAAAGCTGTTTAATTCTCGCGAAGAATCTGCGCATCCGCGATCGACCGGTCAAGGTTCCCCCTTAACTACGCCCCCGCTATACCCGGCGGTGGTAAAGCCTCCTTCTCTGAGTCAGCCTTGTTCCGAAACACAAAGTCCGCCTGCTGACGGTTGTGTAAGTGGTCCGCTTCCCCTTGTGCCCCAGACCCCCGGCAGCCCTCCTGGTGGTCCCCCAGGTGTGAGTGATTCTGCCGCCTTTCAAAATGTGTCTCCATTGATTGCGACTGTAGTTCCCCCAGTAGTTTTGCCTCGACGGGGCACTCGAGTTAGATACCCCCCATGACGGTACGCTGACTATACAGGAAACTGGTGATTGACGTGTGAAAACACCCTGAAAATACTAACGGCATGCTTGCTATCAATTAACATGGAGTGTATGTGTGGAGTGTGTGGAATGGCGCGCGCCTTGTGAGTACGTGTGTATGGGTGTGAGTTCATGATTTTGTGACTTTCCTATGTATTGTCAAATGTATATATGATTATCTGTGTGTTTTAATTGATGAAATATTTGGCCATAAAAAAATGACTGTTCATATCCTTTGCTATTTGCAGACGTGCAAATGTGAAATTGGGTTTTGCTAAACTGCATCTCAAATATGTAAATGTCATGAATATCAATAATAACGTAAACACGATGTTTTATGTTTGACAATTGAAACTATATGCATGATATTGATGATGATATTGATATTGGTGTTAATGATAATGATGACTTGATTTGATTGAACTCACACTCCCTAGAAGTTAGCTAAAAAATTGAGTACAATTGCTGCCCTTTATGCTTTATATAAATGATAGAATGACCTGCAACATTCGTATATGCTCGGAGTTCATAGTTTTTCTAAGGAGGGGGTGATGTAACGCCTGTTATAATTTGTGTCGGCTTGAACGAGCTATCTGTCAAGTGGGATAGCAAGGCCCAGTGAGTTCATGTCGTGAAACATGAAGGGCAGTGGCCGAGTGTGTGTGCCGAGTCGGTTAGCGTGGCCCAATAAATTTATGTCGTGTATCATGAAGGGCAGTGTGTTGTGCTTGACCAACGATGCTGACTAACCGAATTATTCTGTGTGTCAACGACTGAAAGCTTGCCTGTTTTTGTGAGCTTACGTACATGACTGTTCACCGCCCTCCATTTACGAGTACGCACTCTAGTATAATGAGTTAATGAACTCTGCTGAACTGAATCAAGTTATGCCCGTGCACTGAATTAACATTTGAATATACCCCGACTGGCCTTGTATTTAAGTGCGGCTGCTAGTTCCAACAACGGGACACTCAAGGCAGCGGGGTCGGACACACGGCGTTGCACGGACCAGCGCGATGGACTTTGGTGGGCTTGATTAGTTGTAATGTATAGTCTGGGCGGTAGTTTAGTCGTGGCTTTGTTTCTGGAGGTGAGTTCTGATCTGTTATTGTGGTCATGATTTTGGCAGCTTTTCTCATGATTCGCTAATAAAAGCAACCCACCTGAACCGTCAACCCGGACTTGTTATTGTTTACATTTTCTGAAACATGCTTCCTATTTTCTAACGAACCTGTGCCGTCTTATTCTGGTAATAATGGCCGGCCGTTACAGTTCTAAAGGAATGCACAATAACGTATATACATTATACGAATATTCGGTTCATACTACATGCAGATCACGAGACCATGCGTACAATAGACAAGTCTGGGGTCAACAATATGTCTAGACTCAGTATCCTACATGAAGTAAATACTCAAGGTGATCATTCTCTATGTACACGACTGCACACTGACACTGTAATGTTTATAGAAATGCAATGCTGTCTATAAAAAAGGGAAATGTGTATCATTGGTACGGTACATACTTCAATACACTCACTGTGCCGCAAATACATGTACACATATACATCGGCGTCTCTCAGAGATACAAAATAGAGTAAAATCGGCCGTGATCGAGACATGCGGTTATTTTGGGGTAATTTTGGCTCCAAGTGTATTTCCGTGATACAAATAAATCGGACAGGCGACGTCACGACAGGGGACGTAACTCTTCCTGTAAATTCAAAATGCCGGCCATGTGGGGCATCCGAAAAGCGATCTTTAAGTCAGATTTCTTCAAAATGTTTGCTTCTGCGCATGGAAAAGTGGGTAAAATCCATTTTATTTAATATCAGATAATTATTTACTAATTTATGATGTAGTTTGTGCGAAGAGAACACCTAAATAAAAAATTCGAAAAATCTGACCAGAAAATCGTCCAAAAATGCCTTTTTAGAAAATGACGTCACTGTGACGTCATCATGGTGGTCATCCATGTGTAAGTGCGGTTGCTAGTTCCAACAACTAGCAAAATAATGTAAACAATGTTTTTGCATCATTGAAAAGTGTTGATCGCTTCTCTCTTGCAGGAAACAGCCTATGTTTATGTATACTATAAACATTTTTATCGTTTATTTTCACCCCCCTCCCCCCCAGGCTTCTGATATTAGCCTTTATTCTCTTCCTGTGAAGTTTCTTCAGTCGTTGACTTGTATTGCAACAATAGCCATCACTCATGAAATCAGCATCGTTCAAATTATTTTGTAACTAAGTTTGATGAGAGTCCTACAAAAACTACGAAATTTAACTTTTTGACAGAGGTGAATGCAATTCCGTCATAGATAAAAATTTAATTCGGCAAAAGCTTTGAATCTGACTGATAAACACCCAATTCAGAACTAGTGTGCCAAGTTTGGAAATGATTGAAGCAAAACTGTTTTTCTCTACTGGCAAATATAATGAATATTTTGTCATTTTTACATGTATTTAGGGCAGACAGCTTATCAGAAACTTTGAATAGAAATATTCCAAGAAGACTAACCATTTTTGTACAAGTGATTCTACCCTAACAGAGTGGTTATATTCTGAAATTTAGGAATAATTGGTTGGTTACTAATACCAGCAGAACAAATAGGGAAAGACCAAATTGTTGGAGTGAAAATATGGCATTTCTGCCAGTTGGCATAGGTAAAAAAAACTTAGTCAGAGAAATCTAATATAATGCAGTAGAGTGTTTTATTGTGAATGTTGTGCAATAAATTTAAAACTAGGCTGTGAAATTTGGGGCTGATTGAAGCAAAATTGCCTTCTCTACAGGCAAATCTAAAGCTTATTTTGACTACTATACATGAATATTCAAGTGGAAAAGGGCAGATCGATGGTCAATGACTTTGAATAGAAATATTCTCCGAAAGCTAACTGTTTTTATACAACTGATTCTACCCTAACAGCGTGATTATATTCTGAAATGTGGGAACAATTGGTTGAATACTAAGATCAGCAGAGCAAACAAGGAAACACTGAAATTGGTGTATTCAGGTTATACATGTATATGTGAAGTTATCATAGCTCATTTCAATTCTTTGCGATAAATCTCTTTGCAAACCACAAAAAACTACTTCATTATGATCTGCATTCAAACAAGACTTGCGGGTGACATTTGGGACTTATTGGTCGGTAACGTGCAGAAAAATAAGACAAGATGAATCATTGTCATGCCAATTTACCTGTAATATTCAGTAGTCTAGTGCACATAGCTATTGATGATAGATATTTATTCCGAGCACGATAAAAGCAGCCTGGGTTTCCCGATTCCACAGGATCCTACATACTATATACTAAAATTTTGAAAGAGTTTGATTAACTATTGAGTCAGCGAGAGTCAAAAAGGAAACACCTTGATGGAGTATACAGGTGTCGCAAATTGTCACGTAAGTCTTATTTGACAATTTGCTGCTCGCAGCAAACTGTCACTTATGGACAGCTGCCGCAAATGTCACATAGGGCTTAAGTGACAGATTGTCAGTAACCCCAAGTGTATGTTAGAGACAATCTGTCGCTTAAGGCAAATCTGACAATTTGTGGCTATCAGCAAACAGCCTGTGTTTACTATTTATTTTCCATTATCACAATACATGTTTAATGGTCAGCCGAATCAGGGTCCGGCTGCATATATAATATAAGCATGTAGACAACATAGGAGCAGAAGGCCATTACCTTTTTATGGTCGATAAACCAATGAAATGTCGGGGCATTGCGTAATCCAAATGGAATCCGACTGAACTGGTCAAATCAATAACATGAAACCCTTTGGCGTTCTGGAGGTCAAAATTATACCTTATCCGATTGACTTGAAAATCGGAATATAAGTATTATTGGGGTCGCTAATCACGAATTCGAGGTCAAAATCGGCATTGAGATTTACCGTAACCCTGAAATTCATGTTTTTTGTAGGGCAAGGTCAAGATGAAAAACAATTCTGATCTCATATTCGAACTCAGCGGCCTCGATTTACCCTAGCTACCAAATTTCAGGACTAAAGATCAAGGTCACAAAATTCTGTCACTGAAATAAATAGAGTAAGTTAAATTTCGCAGTTTTTGTAGGAATCTCACCAAACTTTGGTACCAAGTACATTCGACGATGCTGAGTTCCAGTCTGAAAACCGTTTTGCAAAATTCGTATTAGTTTTAGAGTTTAGGCCCCTTCAAAGTCGAGTCTTGGCCAATTTCAATAACTTCAAAAAATCATATAAAAAACTATAAAGAATTTTGGAAAACTGTTCCGTTGAAAGTGTTTGTATTTTTTCATAGAATTTTCGGCATATTTTTTATATATCGTTATCTAAAAGTTCTATTTTCGAACGAAAAGCGCACAACGTCTGTATTTCGTGCATAAGATCTACAAAATGAAATGAGTCACCAGGGCCCTGGCAACGAAAAATTAACGCAGCTACACTCGAAAATTGCGGGTACACTGTTTAGAGAAAACCGTTTTTGCTGATGTGCAAATTGTTTTCGCGAAACTGTGAAAATCGAGCCCATTCTAAAGTATTATAAGGTCGCTAATCACGAATCCAAGGTCAGAATTGACATTGACTTTGACCTTAACCTTGAAATCGAGTATCGAACATTTGAGTATGACTTTGACCTTGTCGGAAGGTCAAAAGATATTGGCGGACGACCTTGGCATTTTGATACGTGATGACTCCGTGACCTGTGCGTTGACCTATGACCTTGACCTCGACCTTGACCTCCGACCTTGCCTTAAGAAATTCGATAGTATCATCAAAACGCACTATCGCAAATTTTGACCTGTGGTCGATGTCATAGATCAACGCACTGGTCACAAGGCCATAACATCAAAAGGTCAAGGTCGTCCGCCTATATCTTATGACCCTACGGCAAAGTAAAAGTCATAGCAAAGTGTTCGATACGCGATTTGGAAGTCAAGATCGAGGTGGTTTTCTGAAAATAATTTGCACATTTGAAAGTCGTTTTCACTGAAATGTGTAACTGCAATTGTCGAGTGTAGCTCCGTTAATTCTTTGTTGCCAGGGCCCTAGTGACCCATTTCCAGCAGCTAAGCCCCAGAACAAACAAATACTAACCAAAAACCGGAGGCTCTGTTTTTTTTAGATGAAGACTTTACAACGAATATTATGAACAGACGTTGTACGCTAACGTACAACGTTTTTTAGATGACGACTTTACAACGAATATTACGAACAGACGTTGTACGCTAACATTCTTTAGATGACGACTTTTCAACGAATATTATGGATTAAAAATACTGATCAGCGATAGGGATTTAATATTTTTGGAACATCATGATGTCTTGTCGGCATCATTGAAAACTGTTGACCGCTTCTCTCTTGCAGAAAACAAGCCTATGTTTATGTATACTATGATTGTCTTTTTGGATTTGGTGCTAATACTGTTATATGGAATATGGAATAGGCCTTTGGATTATGGACGCGGATATTCTCTAATGGACGACGGCTGAATTATGAATGGTGGACCAGACGCTTGTAATTTTAACCTGTGTATGCCTGGATTCTGCTGGTGGACAAGTTGTCCCCGAGACCGGGCCCCTGCACACCCAACACTCATAATGGATACAACAGAAAGAAAATATAGTAAGACAGACCCGAGGAACCTTAGTGCAGGTTTCTCGGCTGAGTCTCTAATAGTTCGAAATGCACTAAGACCTTTTTCAATCCAAATGACAGATATATTTCTGACCGCAAAGCAAGATCACGACATCAAACCTTGTAACATTGCGCTTGATGATTGTTTAGCACCGAATTCTACATGTAATAATTTCAAGATTTCTATATGTGGACACCGTGGATGTCTCACGTGTCCACTCGTTAATACTTCAGCATCATTTAGTTCCGCGTTAACTGGTAACTCATATTCTGTAAACTCGTATGTTGATCTTAGTTGTTCTACTACAAACTGTATTTATTTAGTTTCCTGTAAGAAGTGCGGTCAACAGTATGTTGGCAAGACTCCATCTTATGGTGAATGGTCACAGAAAATCCGTTAGGAAAAAGCAATTGCTTATAGGTAAGCATTTTTCTGGACCCGACCATGGCTGGGACAACTTTAGTATTCAGATCATAGACGTCATCTATCCATCTACCAAGGATTCCCCCTTTGGATTTGAGAGAAAAATCCGAGAGCGGGAACTATTCTGGATGCTAGAACTTGGGTCAGTGTTTCCGTATGGTATAAATGATAATGTCAGTGGGTTCGGCAATGTTACAAACCGCCGTTCAAATATATCCAATATTACCCAGCTATGTAAACCCCATCAACGGAGATATCGCAGCCATGGTTGGAGAAAGATTAATAGTGCGATGATTCACGATCATATCACTTTAAATTACTTAGTGGGTTTAACTAACACACCCAATAGTACACATAGCTTACGTACAGTTCTGTATGCGTTACCTCTGAGAGCTTTAAATCATATAGCCACAGATATACAACGATCTGCGTCCTCAGGAAATATAATACCACCCAAAATCTCTAAAGTATGTCAAGATATAGCGTATTTTCGGTTGCATCGTCCAGTGAACATAATCGAAACATCCCAAGATCGGCTTTTTGTGAAACTCAACTACTTAGATAAGGACTGGACATTATTAATTTACCTCGAATCCTGAATGATCCAGAGGTGCGCAACACTGTACCTAACTATTTTAAGTTCACAGAACCTCCTTGCATTTCATATAAGTATACTAAATCTGTAGCCACCAAAATATTCAATTACTCTAATGCTGTCAAGGAGTTTGACTGGACATTATACACGTCGGGGGCTATAGTTGTGATTGTGAATCGTCGAACTTTATCTATACACCATGCAAACATGTTGTGACTGGTGACCTTGATGTGGTGAGTGATAAGGACCTAAGATTATTCCTGATGAAGGACCTAAATATAGAGAGCCGAGAAATATAAATCTGAAGGCCGACCAGAAGATAGTCCTGTCTGCTTTGGAAAAGTACCTTATTGATTGGTCTAAGCGAGAAAAAGTTGAACCTACAGTACTCGATGATTGGCTGGACCCCACCAAGAGCAAGGTCGTTGAAACAATTCGCCATATTGACAGAAGTACCCTTCCCCAAGCAAAACAAGTACTGAGAAACCCAATTCGCAAGAAGTTCTAGCAAATCTCCAGAGTAAATTCGGCATAGTCCCAGCAGACAAAGCTCCAAATAATATAATATTCATATGTAAATATTACTATTACCATGTGCTGGTTGAAGAATTGAGTGTAAACATATCGTCATCAAATACGTCTACTTACTCTCAAACTGCATTTACTCTGGAAGATTTATTTAGCAATCACAAAACGTTTCTGAAGGAAAGAGGTATTTGTGTTCCAACCAAACTAACGATATACCAAAAGTATACTGGACTCCCAAAATGCATAAATCACCATACAAAGCTAGATTCATAGCTGGTTCTAGAAGCTGCACCACCAAGCTTCTTTCAACCCTATTGACGAGGGCCCTTCAGGAGGTAAAAGCATTTTGGGAAAGGTATTGCGCCACTATTTCTAAGAACTCTGGCGTTGAATGTATGTGGATATTGAAAAACTCAAAATGTCTTACGGAAGAACTTGATGCTAAAGGTCACATACCGTACAGACATGTATCCACATGGGATTTCTCGACTCTCTATACTACAATCCCTCATCAGGACCTTATTGACCGTATAAGTTCATTAATAGTATCTGTGTTCAAGAAAACTGATCGTAGATATATTAATGTCGGAAGCCATAAAGCATTCTTTAGCTCTACTACATACAAGAGATATCATTCATGGGATGTTTCTTTGTTTATAGAGTTGCTTGAATTTCTCATTAAAAATATCTATGTGAAATTTGGCAACACAATATATCAACAGCATATAGGTATTCCAATGGGTACTAATTGTGCACCCCTATTGGCTGACCTATATCTGTTCTCTTATGAATATGACTATATGCAGGCGCTTTCGAAAACCGATCCATTCAAAGCCCGTTCCTTCTCATTCACCTAACGCTATATAGACGATCTTCTCGCTGTGGATAATCGCTATATAAATGACGCAGTGAAGGATGTATATCCACCTTCACTGGATTTGAAGGAAACTACAGATAACCCTACAGGCACATCATATTTAGACCTATATCTCTATAAAATGAAGCGGGCCTTCTCTCTCGTCGACTGTATGACAAAAGAGATGATTACAATTTCGGCATCGTAAACTATCCCTTTCTGGACAGTAATATTCCAGTGGGACCTGCATATGGCGTATACATATCACGCCTAGTAGCATTTGCTAGATCCTGTGTTAAATGTGACGATTTTAATCAACGTCACAAAACATTGTTGCAGAAACTTATAAAACAGGGCTACACCACCAAAGCGCCTCCACTCAAAGTTTCTCAAATTTGGCGATACATATCGCATGCTGATAGCAAAATACGAACGTAGCGTGCAAGATCTATGGCGTTACATTTCGTAACTTGTGTCTAATTCCGCTTAACCCGGGGCTAGGGGCCGTATGACCCCATGTACTTCAAGATCCTCATGGTACTCATATGAACAGTCACAATCAAAGCGTGACTGAGATACATCATTCTTTAGCTGACGACTTTACAACGAATATTTTGAATTAAGAATACTGGTCAGCGATACGGATTTGATATTTTTGGAACATCATGATGTCTTGCCGGCATCATTGAAAATTGTTGACAGCTTCTCTCTTGCAGGAAACAAGCCTATGTTTATGTATACATGATTGTCTTTTTGAATTTGGTGCTAATACTTATATGGAATATGGAATAGGTCTTTGGATTATGGACGCGGATATTCTCTAATGGACCATGGCTGAATTATGAATGACGGACCAGACGCTTGTAATGATGGAATAGCGCTATCAAGTCATCCGATGGAAAATGATGAACTGTGTGACCGTTAGATGGAAGAAACGGCAAAACGGGAAAACTATTAGTAGAATGCATGTTCTTATTCGGAACACAAGTCTGTGAGGCCCGACGCCGACCAAACGCTTCATTCTCCACCATGTTAACCACAGGTTCAAGTCGAGGCCTCAGGGGGAGCAGGCCGTGCCCTGAGAACCCTGCGCCAATGAGGAAGCATCCATGCTATTCTTGACACCGCTCCACATCGATACAACTCAAAGAGGTCACCCGGACACAGAATCTGCTGACCCTGCATGAGACATTTGAGATCTTTATGAAAACGCGGGAAGATACCTTATACCATAGCTTCTCTTCTGCCACCTCCAGCTGATCCAACTGTTTAAGAAGTGGGCCCCATAGCAACTGAATAGCGATACAGTACTGTTGACTCCCTAACGCCCGTTTATTCCCAACTATTAAAGCAGCCCTAACCGAATGACGTAGACAGTCGATGTCTAACCGTCAACATGGTTTATGCTAGCGCTGAGTGTGGTCAAACGTTCACCAGACACTACGATATGAGCAGGAAACGTTGCATACTGCGGAGTCAGAATCCGATGAGTCAGCTGAGGCAAATACCGATGCAGAGACTGAGAGTCCATCCACATATACTACACCGATGATAGCCAGGCAACGTCCAGGAAAAGCCTGAATAATAAGAACCCTTCTTTTGGGACTATATTGTGAAAGAGGCTATTAATACCCATGCTGCGGAGATCAAGGACGATGAACAGGCTAACTTACAAACGGCGTACATTTACCTCCACACCCGCATCAGGAAAACAACCATGACCCTCTATGAAAAATATAGCTTGTTTCCACTCGAAATGAAGGGAGATCCCACGCATCATCATGAAAACTTGGAAGAAGATATTATTTCGGTGTTCAATAAAACTGGTCAACGATATGTTAATGTCAGAAGTCATAAGGCTTTCTTCAGTCCACTACATGTAAAGGATATCATTATTGGGATGTTTTTGTGTATAAAATTGCTTGAATTTTTCGTTAACAATATGTATGTAAGATTCGGCAATACTATATACCAACGTCGTATAGGTATCCCAAATGGGTAAAAATTGTGCATCACTTTTGGCAGACTTATATCTGTTCTCATATCAATGCGCCTGTACGCAGAAATTGTCCAAAGATAACAATCCCAAATCTTATTCCTTCTAATTCACCAAACGCTATATAGACGATCTCCTAGCACTGAAGGTACTCCGGCTTCCTCCACCAACCAAACTGACTGTCACCATATGAGTGAAACAAACTTGAGTGTGACATTAAGCCAAATTCCTTCCCTCTCTAGCACTGAATAATCCCTATGTTACCGACGCTGTGAAGGATGATTACCCTTCACTGGATTTGATGGAAACCACAGACAACCCAGAGGGAACATCTCACATTGACTCTACGACGAGAGACGATTACAATTTTGACATAATTAACTGCCCATTTCTGGATAGCAATACTCCATGTCTTGCTGACATAATTGAAAACTGTTTCTATCTTATATAAAACCATCTTGTGTTTTTTTATTATTTTTTATTTCATACACATTTGGAATTGTTGCCGTCATACGAAACAGGTATTTCGATTATTGAAACGGAAATTCTTTTATGGACGACGGCTGAGTATTGAATATCGGATCTGATGGATGCGATTTGGATGATTTTTTCTGTGCAAGATTGGAAGTGGATATGTGTTGATGAACGTCCATGGGCATTACTGCCTTACCCCAGCAGAGTCTCTCATTCCGGTCGTTCTCCACAGAGAGTACCTCTTCCGGTTGCACCTGCGCAGTCCATCCATCTGAGCCCGATCGCGTCAAGTCCAGACTCGCTGGTCCCCACATCCGAACGGCTCGGCGTCAAGCATAGGACCATGCCTCCATCCTATGGATCAGTGTATATGAGTGGACTTTCCCAAGTGCGCATCCAAGCGACGCTGTGCTTGCTCTATTGCTCCTCGAGTGCGCATGATCATATCACTGATCAACGTGGACAGTACACTATTGGTAGTCTACATACACCACGAGAGCTTCACGACAAGGGAAACTTGATCTTAAGCGATGCCTCCCATTGACTGATAATCATTTGCAGTATTTGAAAGGAATTCCCTGATGCACGAAATGAGACTCTTTGCTAAAGTTTCAGTGAAGTTGCTCTGAAGATCGTGAGCTCACGCGAGATCCGAATTCGAAACTGAAAGCGACATGGCGCGACAGAAATGGTTTTGGGGTCCCCAAGATCCCGACGAAGGGTCAGTTGTACATGGGTATCGTAAAAGAGACAACAGACAGCTAGCAATTCCTGTTCGTGGCGTGTCGTGACAACGGAACATGTCTCATGAACTACGCCCAAGGTGGTACCGGTGAAACGTTAAACAAAACAATCCGCCTCGGACTCGTTATCCACTGAGTAATGGTTCTGAATCTACCGGGATGAGATTCTCTATGATCGAATGATAGTCCACGACGATCCACATACAGGTAATGTTAGTCTACACGGAGAAGTACTGGCATTACTGGAAAGAGTGGATTCCTATGAGCGATCTATGGGCACAGAATATCACAGCTTTTACATTCAATCTTGCCGAAATTAATTCAGCTGGAATATGTTGACAGGAGTTATGTCCCTGTATTAGCGACATTGTAGTTAGTGATCATCAGGCTTTCAACGAATTCGGTTAGCTATCAGATTGCTTTACCGAGCAGATAATGCATTATCGACATTGCAGTTAAATATATGGCTTTCAATACATTCGCTCAGAATAATCCAAATGACGTGTATAACCTTCAGCTAAAAATAGGCAGATGGTAGTGTGATTGCAGCAGTCGAATGCTCTTACGCAGTTCCGAAGAACTTTCTCAGACTTTCTGGGACTGATCACACACTAACGCAGCTCCATACGCGAATAGATTCGTCGAGAACCTGAACAAAATCCAGAATCTAATCTCTTTAAATGTGTAAGCTATTGACTAAATACTTTTGGATATATTTTGCTGAAGAAACAAAGGTTATAAGCGGGTATAGAGGGTGGGTTTATATTGCAGAGTAATATCAGCGATTATAGCGTGTAACGAAATGATTGAAGCCAAGACGGAAGTCGTTCAGCTGACATGAGCTATTCAGAGTTATTCTCTTGTAACATTGCTAGAAGAGATCAGATGAGTTTTACGATTTCCATTCATGTCTTTTTATGTTGGATATCAGTTTTGTCACACATTAATTGACACTGAAACCTGCCCGTTGATGTTAGGTCAGTATTTTCTCTCTTGAGTATTTTGCATCAGACACAGAATCAAGAAATAATACAACTATCAGCAGTGTTTATATACATATTCTAGTTATATTGCCATATATACAGAAAACACCAAAATAGTCTTACATTAAAGTTGTATAGAGGTAAAAAGGGGAAAAACATTTGTAGTACATATGTAACAGGATTTAACTTGCCAATAAGAAGGAAATACTGGTTCTTTAATTACATGATTAGTTAATGGCGTCATGGCGGCATCGTATTCAATCTGGAATACCTCAACGGTTTGGTCCTGTCCTCCCCACATTTCAATGCAATGGCAATTATCCAGCCCTCAGAACGAGGTTGACCCACTAGAATTGGTGAGGTTTTGCAATCATCAAGAAAGAATGAGGTCAACAACACACTACAACGTCCTCTCGCAAACCCTGTTGTTATTCGGATAGACTTTACCATAGTCCGGTGTGGTAGTCATTATGGAAACAGCTGTGGTCTCCAAGATATGTGTCCGTCTGCTATGTCTTAATCACGTCAGACCCTGAAATCTGAACAGCACCACGCATGCATATATCAGAGCTCACAATGTATGTTACAGCATAGCTAAAGGGCATACTAAGGTAATCAACAAATCCAGCACACCCGTCTCGTTAACTTAACCAATATGTATTGTTTGCACTGTTACAGGGTTTACTCCATGCAAACGAAATCCATGCGAGTATATTTATCAACAAGTTCAAATATCGAAGTGTAACAGCACTAAAATCAAATTTCCTTGTGAATTACTTCATGAAACTCGTCCTGGAGTGGACTAAACACGAGCTTTGTCAGCAGGGTATTACACCTGACCAGAATTCAGGGGATTGCCATGGGCCATAACGGCCCGACCTTAGGGTCATCTGTCCCCGCTTATCCACTCGTGTCCCTTTCAGCTGTAAATGTTGGAAAACTGAGCCCAGGAGAGCGATAAGGTGAATGTGTGATTGTCAGGGGATAAGGGGCGCTAACCCAGTTATATTTACCAAGCTTGTGGTCGAGTCAACAAAGCATGGCGTCCAGTACAACATTGCTTGATTATTGGCTTGAAAAAATTTGTGAAAACAAAATACATCTACGTCATCAGCAAATATTATACTTATTGATAATAACTTTTTATCAGCCCCTTTAAGACTAGAACAATTAGGATATTTATTACCCATTCAAGCAAACTCCACTAAAGCCTAACTCGGGAAATCGGACAAATATACAGAAATTATTAAACTGAATTTTGAAGAAATTTACAATCAAATTGAAATCGTTAAACTATATATGATAGGAAGCAGATACATTGGAGATACTTTCCAGATTTCATTGCGAAATACCAGTGTATTCGACCTTCTTATGCAATTAGGGTTAAACTTGTGGCTCACAGCCAACCGGGAGTTAGACAAAGCCGTTTCCTGTTCCTCGTTTTGGATATGCAGGGACGAGGGAGGCAATTCGTCCACCGGCACTTGAGTCTCCCTTTTGACACCTGTGATGTGGTTTCAACATACTACTACCAATTTCAGCACAACCAATTATTGAGCAACCGCAAAATCCACCACCATACGTTAAATCCGCTCCATTTAGATGCCTGCTAATAACTTTCCATTCCTCGTCATAAAATCTATTTCGAAATTATATGTTTAAAATAGTCCTACACGCAGGACCCATTCCAGTCTATATCATGAAGACAGTGCTGATAGAAAATCGTGTTCAGGTTGACTGTGCCTCCATCTCCAAGACTTGAATGGGAGAACTTTCTGAAACAGCAACGCCCTTATCTGTCGGTGGGATCAAAGTTGGTTGGGACAATTCCGGTTTCGTTTCCGTTTCCTCTTTTCCTTTCGTCTCATTTCCATTTTCTTCGCGAATTGCAACCTCTTCGTGTATAGTGGTTTCTTGTGGTTTCATTGGAGGATTGTGTTTAGCGACGTAATACTTCAAGAAAGTGACGAATGACCGGCGACCTTGCTGCAAGACGAAAACAAAAATGTAAACATTGAAAATATAGTCCCAAACTAAGGGGTTTCCTGTCGTGCACAACTCGTGCATGTGACGTATCATGCATTATTTTATCCGAGCAAGTCATTGAGGCGAGTTCATATCATTATTATTCTTTGACACAGGGTGGGAGATATTGCAAGACTTCGTAGATACGCTCTGGCAATCTCGAAACCGTGACAGTCTTGAAACCTGCCATTCAGTCAATCGAAGTTGGCTTCATGTTATACATATACGCCACCTGGGACTGTGTAAAACTCGTGAGCTCAGTAAAACCTGGGACGAATATTACAGGGATGAGCTGTTTAATTGTTTTTGTCACGTATTGTATAGTATTGTTTTAGTCTGCTCAGTGTTGTTCACTGTCCTTAGTGTATAAAAATCCTATGTCTCACTTGCTCCAATTTGTATCTTGAAAATGACTTTGAATTAAGTTGAAATATAGATCATTTTAACCATGATATCAATCTTCGGAGTTACATATATATTGTTATTCGTAAAACTCCTCTGTGGCACAAATGGATTATATACCACCATTGTTTTAAACTTATTTGCATCGCCTAATTTTCGTCAAGAATTCATTCCAGATTTTACCAGATTTATAGACGTTCTTCTGCAGCGATTGGCTTCAGACTATTTCATCCAGGCAGGTAATATTTTGAGAGAAGAAACTTTTGCGGATTTTCTTCGAAAAGATGCATATTTTCATGACAACTTTCGACCGCTCTGCGCTGCCGATAACTGAGCGGACGGGGCGGGAAGGAAAAACTCATTTTTCCCTTTCTTTGTGATCAAACTTCTCATTTATCTCAATATTTGAAGTATATCTGTGCTAGTTTTTACAAAATATGCAAGCATGTCATTGACAGTACGCAAAATGTTTAAATTTTCCATTTTCGTTTTTGTAAATAATTGCCCGTGAAAATCGTAAAAATGCCAAATGTCTAGAATTCTGAACAAATCTCACAATTCTTGTACGTTTTTGTGATTGAACTACTCGTTTGGGTCATGTGGTTTTTTAGATTTTTTTTGTCCGTGCACTAGTCTTGTTTCTTGTCGTTTGCATGATGTATTCCTTTTGCCCCTTGTTAAGCTATAAAGAATTTTTTTGTGGTCCCCAATCTTGGTATAAATTGAGTTGACTGGCGTTCACGTTAACGGAGCCTAGTTGACAAGCGCGTGTATTCGCCCAGCATTGACCAGCGAAACAGGGCGGGACTCGCAGCGAAGCACACGTGACGGTCTTTCGCGAGCAAAAGCCAATCAGTGACGAGGCGTACTAATTAACCAATCACTAATCACTCATTAACATATCAATTAGCGAGACAAACTCTAGTTCAAAGACAGGAGCCGCGTTTCATATCCCTCTATACTCGTCTCAGGTAAAACATAGGCAGGTAGCCTGTGTAAGGTAATAATTTCAATGGAAATAAAATACAGTTAATGAGATCTCTTTAAGGTTATAATTTCAAGGGAAACAATGGCATCTTCTCGTCCCAGTAGCCTGCTAGGTTGAATGTACTTTCAGGTGAAACATAAGAAAGCCACGTGGATTCACCCAACAAGGAGTATCTATGACACCAACGAATCGAATTCCGATTCAGCCTACCTCAACTAAGAAGTCTCTGTCTTCAGGTTCCAGATAGAAATCTGTCGTGCCGATGTACCCTGTATTTATCCCAACAGTTCTGTCGACATCCCTGTCCTGAAAACAATATTGGATAACCATTAGAAACTGATCGATATACCACAGTTATAATTCTTCACAAACGCTTTATTCGGTTGTTCATAGATGGAGATTTCATCAAAGAAAGAAAACCTGTTCGCAGATATGGATCGATTTTAGAAGGTAACCAGATCAGCCAAGATGGATTGTCAGGCTGCAGAAAAAGCACACTGCCATTCGCGAATGCAAGGATAATACAGCAAATACATTGCCCACTTTGATGTATTCGAAAATGGCACACATACACGCATGAATGTAAGACGAGAGATCCTGAAGGATCCTGGCGCCCACCATTGTCCGATAATTGTAAGCTAATGACAAGAGGATCTTTTTGTCCATTGTTACTAAGAACAAACGACTGATTTGTAATTTTGTTTACAGAATTTCGAATCTGAGCGAAAAATAACGAAAAAGGGACACTCAAATTTCAAGATTTCTAGAAACTGTACTTATGTCGGTTGTTATAATACAAGAGAATGTACATGTAGGGAGGATCCTTCGTCTTCGTTTTGTAGTATTTTTTATTTATTTTTTTTTTTTGCACGTGTCATCATTGGGTACTGGAAGCGAAGACAAATCTCTTTGACACTTTGGCATGAGCTATGAAACATACTTAAGATTTTATAACTAGGAACGAATGCTAATTCTGTTCTGTTTACTGGGCTAGTTTGAGATATCTCTTTTAAGATACCATGCTCGAAAATAGTAAGATAGTACAATACTTAATACGGAAGGGATCTGGTCCGCGCAGTAATGTTGAAACTTCGAAAGTGCCTGAATCTTGATTATCTCGCTTGGATCGAAACATGCAGTAGTCTACAGTTGTCGAGTTGTGACGTTGAGTCACAAGAGTGACGTCCCTTCATGTAGCCGACCCGCCGGCAGACGAAAGGGAGAGGCAGTTCACTTGCAACTGCATGGACTAAAGAAAACTGAAAACTGAAAGATCCATGCAGTACTTTCTGAGAAATGCCGATAACAAAGTTTCATGAGGAAATCCAAGATGGCTGCCTGGTGGCCATAATGGATTTTCGAATCGGACCAGAAAATGTATCTTGCACAACCACACCCCAAGGGGAACCTGTGTACCAAATTTGAGAAAGATCCATGCAGTAGTTCCTGAGAAGTCGCGATAACAAGGTTTCATGGGGAAATCCAAGATGGCCATCTTGTGGCCATATTGGATTTTCGATTCAGACCGAAAAAGGTATCTTGCACAACTAGACCCTAATGGGAACCTGTGTACCAAATTTGAGAAAGATCCATGCAGTACTTCCTGAGAAATGACGATAAAGTTTCATGAGGAAATCCAAGATGGCCGCCTGGTAGCCATATTGGATTTTCGAATCGGACCAGAAAAGGAGTCTTGCACAACCAGACTCCAACGGGAACCTGTGTACCAAATTTGAGAAAGATCCATGCAGTAGTTCCTAAGAAATCGCGATAACAAGGTTTCATGGGGAAATCCAAGATGGCTGCCTGGTGGCCATATTGGATTTTCGAATCGGACCAGAAAAGGTATCTTGCACAACTAAACTCCAAGGGGAACCTGTGTGCCGAATTTGAGAAAGATCCATGAAGTAGTTCCCCAGAAATCGCGATAACAAGGTTTCATGGGGAAATCCAAGATGGCCGCCTTGTGGCCATATTGGATTTTCGAATCGGACCGAAAAAGGTATCTTGCACAACTAGACCCCAAGGGGAACCTGTGTACCAAATTTGAGAAAGATCCTTGCAGTACTTCCTGAGAAATCACGATAACAAAGTTTCATGGGGAAATCCAAGATGGCTGCCTGGTGGCCATATTGGATTTTCGAATCGGACCAGAAAAGGTATCTTGCACAACTAGACCCCAAGGGGAACCTGTGCACCAAATTTGAGAAAGATCCATGCAGTAGTTCCTGAGAAATCGCGATAACAAGGTTTCATGGGGAAATCCAAGATGGCCGTCTTGTGGCTATATTGGATTTTCGATTCGGACCGAAAAAGGTTTCTTGCACAACTAGACCCTAAGGGGAACCTGTGTACCAAATTTGAGAAAGATCCATGCAGTACTTCCTCAGAAATGACGATAACAATGTTTCACGGGGAAATCCAAGATGGCTGCCTGGTGGCCATATTGGATTTTTCGAATCGGACCAGGAAAGGTATCTTGCACAACTAGACGCCAAGGGAACCTGTGTAGCAAATTTGAGAAAGATCCATCCAGTACTTCCTGAGAAATCGCGATAAGGTTTCATGGGGAAATCCAAGATGGCTGCCTGGTGGCCATATTGGATTTTCGAATCGGACCAGAAAAGGTATCTTGCACAACTAGACCCCAAGGGGAACCTGTGTACCAAATTTGAGAAAGATCCATGCCGTAGTTCCTGAAAAATCGCGATAACAAGGTTTCATGGGGAAATCCAAGATGGCTGCCTGGTGGCCATATTTGATTTTTGCATCGGACCATAAAAGGTATCTTGCACAACTAGACCCCAAGGCGACCCTGTGTACCAAATTTGAGAAATATCCATGTAGTAGTTCCTGAGAAATCGCAATAACAAGGTTTCATGGGGAAATCCAAATTGGCTACCTGGTGGCAATATTGGATTTTCGAATCGGACCAGAAAAGGTATCTTGCACAACTGGATCCCAAGGGGAACCTGTGTACCGAATTTGAGAAAGATCCATGCAGTAGTTTCTGAGAAATCGCGATAACAAGGTTTCATGGGGAAATCCAAGGTGGCTGCCAGGTGGCCATATTGGATTTTCGAATCGGACCAGAAAAGGAGTCTTGCACTACCAGACCCCAAGGGGAACCTGTGTACCAAATTTGAGAAAGATCCATGCAGTAGTTCCTGAGAAATCGCGATAACAAGGTTTCGTGGGGAAACCCAAGATGGCCATCTTGTGGCCATATTGGATTTTCGATTCAGACCGAAAAAGGTATCTTGCACAACTAGACCCTAATGGGAACCTGTGTACCAAATTTGAGAAAGATCCATGCAATACTTCCTGAGAAATGACGATAAAGTTTCATGAGGAAATCCAAGATGGCCGCCTGGTAGCCATATTGGTTTTCGAATCGGACCAGAAAAGGTATCTTGCACAACCAAACCCCACGGGGAACCTGTGTACCAAATTTGAGAAAGATCCATGCAGTAGTTCCTGAGAAATCGCGATAACAAGGTTTCATGGGGAAATCCAAGATGGCTGCCTGGTGGCCATATTGGATTTCCGAATCGGACCAGAAAAGGTATCTTGCACAACTAGACCCCAAGGGGAACTTGTGTACCGAATTTGACCCCATGGGGAACCTGTGTACCGAATTTGAGAAAGATCCATGCAGTAGTTCCTGAGAAATCGCGATAACAAGGTTTCATGAGGAAATCCAAGATGGCTGCCTGGCGGCCATATAGGATTTTCGAATCCGACCAGAAAAGGTATCTTGCACAACTAGACCCCAAGGGGAACCTGTGTACCAAATTTGAGAAAGATCCATAAAGCAGTTCCTGAGAAATCGCGATAACAAGAATTGTTTACGGACGGACTGACGGACGACGGACGACGGACGAAAAGCGATTTGAACTGACGGACGACGGGTACAGGGCTGAAGTGTCTCGTTGAAAGAAATATAATACCGAGAACGGGGCAAGAGTTCTGGTGGCATACAGACTGGTTACTCTCCGGTATGTCGGTACAGTAGACAGATTACGGCCGATATCGTCAGTTCAAAATTCTGTCGGGATCTAGAATCATTCTTCACATTGGAGAATGTGTCGGGTCCGAATAAACTATCGCAGACCCGGAGAATGAACGATCATGGCCCAATGAAAGGCGACCTGAACTGTGATAGCCAATCAGACTGCTGCAATTATCAGCCGATATAATTTGAATTCGAATTAAATCCATCGACAGGGAAAAGAATACTGGCCGATACTGTCTAGTGTATACAAAGGAGGTAACTAGTGTAGGTGGCTTAGCTGCTAGTTTTTTGTTTCCTTTTCAGTTCAGCCCTGAACTGACCACTAGGCATTTACTGTGGTCATTACACTGTAATAAATGCTCAGTGGTCAGTCTAGGCTTGACTGAAAAAAAAAAGCGAACAGTTGGGTATTAAAAGGAAACAATATGAGAATGGAGATACAACTTGCCGTTCACTTCGATCGTCAGTTTTATAACACTTGTCCTGCTGAGAATAACTTATCACGACATTTACATTACATACATGTATAAAGATGACCGTTGATAACGAAAAACACCATCGGATCAGTGCAAGGCGTGGCTAGGTGTCACTGAGGCGTGCTCCCATGATAAGTCGTTAAGTCCTATTATAGCACTACGAAATCGAGTTGATGGCTCACTCGCTCAACACTAAATCTTATTGGGCATCAAATTATATACAGAAGACACTGACCTCCATGTAAACCCGCTTCACGTTGGTGGTTAACGAGGCTTGTAGGGTGTCCAGGAATGCCGTGAAGTTCTTCACATCTCGACGTCGGTAACCCATAAAACGGGCATGGAGATTGACACCCACCGACTCCAGGAATCTCACCAGGTCTTGATATCGTATCTGACAAAATAAAAATCGCAATTTCATTGTTGATCAAACCAGCGGCGTGTGTCAGCAATGTGAGCATGAAGAGAGAAAGGTTAGAAACCTTACTTCAAACCACTACTTTCACCCGTTTGCCGCGTGGATGTTCACACCCACGTCATAGCATTACGTCATCTACGCGATTGTTATCGTGCTATCACGGCGTGATGTTGTCGGCCAAGGCTACATTATTATTTCATCATGGCACACTACCATAACGTTGTTCTTGCCATAAGCTATGTATGATGTTTTGAGGAAAATTAAAGGAATAAATTGTTTTGAACATGGTCACTCGTGCAGGAGAAACTGAATAATCATGCCAGTTTTTATTGTATTTGGTTCTGTTTCCACGCTATAAAATGCATACAAAAACGGACGAAGAGACAAATTACACCACGTAAATGAAGGAGCAGTTGTACCATATCTTACAAAAAGTACGTTGATCGTGTCTGGTGAAAGAAAAAACCTTCATCTCTTGAGTAACTAGAGGCTGGCAGCCATTGCGCTAAATCCTGCCCTACGGTGATCGTATCCACGTGGTTCGTTTAGATGTCTATAATCAACACACAATCTGGTTGTATCATGAAACAAACAGAATTAACTATCACAATAGTTAGATCTTTAACCATTTTCAAATTTCCCTTTACCATATAATACTGTCACCATTATAGTGAAATCAAACGAAACTACAATATAACAATAGTGCACCGAAACAGCCAATATTCACGGAATAAAAACGAGATAGTATTTGACAGAATCTATATAACCACAGTTTACAAACTTACAATCAACTATTCCCGACAGTTCGATTACTGGCAGTATATCTCGTTGGTCTATAGCTGCCGCACTTGTCAAGTAAGTGATTTAAGGGTCGAAAAAACAAGAGAGCAGTTCATTCAGTATAAGAACAATTAAAATTCAGTGGGATTTAGAGTAGACAGACATCTTTCCAAGATCAATAAAAGTTTTTGAACTTTCGATGACTTTCTAATGTTTGCGAGTATTTGTGAAATACATACGTATGTATTTGATACCTCACCCGATACACTTCGTATCATCTCATATCTCCGGCAGAGAAGGCAACACGGGTCAAGGGTGCTTACTAGTATCTAATGCGAAACCAACATCACGATACAGTGTGTCCGGGCGAAACAAAGCATTTTCCATAATATGCTCAGTGGCAATGAGGGATAACAGATTACATGGAGTCGCCTTTTCTGATAAAAAGCAAAAGAAATCTTATCTGGATGTAGTCAGAATTGCGAGATCCGGGATTTTCTAGCTGGTTTCATGCTTCAGGGACCGGTTTGACAAAGAGTAAGCTTACTTTCGATGGTGCCATACTTGTATACCTTCAACATACGTTACCATGGAGGTTACTTCATACGTAAATTACGCGCGCTTTGTAAGACGGGCCCCTGCAATCCGAGTCGCTTTCAGGGGTATATTTCACAGATCTCCCTATGCTAATATATGGGAAAACGGAACGAACTGGCAGACATTAGGCAAATATGCTCTATCTTGATGTATTTAAGATATTATGCATACAATAACATAAAGTTTGCATCCATAATGTCATTATCTCTCGATGGAATGTTCGAAATATTCACGACGGAATGTTGGAAATTACAAGCGTCTAGTCCGTCATTCATAATCCAGCCGTCGTCCATTAGAGAATATCCGCGTCCATAATCCAAAGACCTATTCCATTTTCCACATAACAGTATTAGCTCACGAAGGAATGTTGGAAATGTTCACGAGGGCTGACAAAAATCGTGTATTTCCCCCAAGATCTAAGCATCATGGTGGGTGCTAATCACTAATAAAAGGGAGGAAAAAGTGCATCACTACATAACGTAGCTACCAACAAGAACACAGATGGTGCTGCTCAACGAACGTGGCATTGTGTACGATATATGGTGTTTAGCAACATCCTTGCTTTTTTGTTATATATGAGAGAGATCGCAGACTACAGTGAGAAACACAAAGACTAAGATATCTGGTGACGAGAGCCCATGAGAACCGTGACCTTATCAAATTGACCATAGTTTCCTTCAAACAAGACAAAACACCAAACAAACAGTCGAATAGCACCAAATTACCATTGTCATAATAAAACAAAACAAAAGGACGAAGTTGTGGGTGGATGGGTGATGGTGATTGTGGTGGACTGGGGTGTTTGAGAAAAATCGTTGTACTTCGTTGTACTTCGTTGTAACTACATAAAGTATATTTCCATCGTCCGCCCACCATGATCTCAATAAACCCCATGATCTTTATAACCACCACTGACCAACATGACACGGGACCACCAACAATTCCAGGTTAAAATCCGTCTTCAATACCTCTTTCCTCTCCAGTATTGTCAGTGATTTCCAGTGGAGTTTGATCACATTCTTTAAGAAGCCACTGCTCAGTGGTCTACCAAACATAAGCGATATAACCATTTACATATGTAAATATCCAAATGCACACATGTATACACATGAAGCTTGCATCTGTAAAATCGGATTCAGATCCAAATCCTATCTTTTGATTCTCTTAGTCTTCAAGGTTCACAAGCTACCCCTGAAAAACTTTCAGTCCATCATAAAACCATCAAGCTTTGACAGATTTTCTTACCTATTTAAGGATGCTCGAGACTATATTTAGGATCGATTCATTTTCAGCTATTATTAATTGTGAATAATGATGTGAAATAGAAGGAGTGACGACTTTAGTTTTATCAATTCAAGCTTTTGAGGAAGTGTCAGTTGTTGTGGTTAAAAGTATCGACTCGCAAATCGTTTAAAAAAATCTCGGACAATACTTACCTCCTTGTTTTCGTCCTTGCATATTTTTTCAAACGCTTCCGCCGCGGATACCTTTTCGCCGAACAATATCTTAGCATCGTTTTCCGTGAAGGTGGTTCTCTGTTCAAATGAAAAATCGACAATTAAGTTTAACATGGTAACACAGAAAAGAAATTCGACTGTCTTGTGAAGACACGCGTTATGCATCTTTGAAAATATTATCCCGCACAGTAAATTTCTATGAACGCCTTTGAACATCAAAGTGCATCGCTATGTATAAGCTAAAATCTTCGACTGTCCAGAGGGTGATATAATTTATAGTTTCATTTGCAGACTGTTATACACTGGTAGCAGTCTGTTAAGGGGCAGTCTAACAGACGCACCCACTGGCCAAGCGCCAAATGATGAACCCTATCAATAAGAGCGCACTGAGAGACTCGCCATGATGCACAAAGGGTATCTAGAAGCTGGAGCTCCGGGTTCCCGGTTAGATTCCCCCTGGGTTTCAAAAAGATTCCCAAGAGGATTCTCTATGATGCCGGAATGGGTATCTGGCAGTTTTAGACCCCTGGTTCTCGACAAGATACCCCACGGGTTCGTCACGATTCCCCCGTTTCTCCACATGATTCCCCGATACCCCACCACGTGACTGAGATTTTCGGCGCATGCGTGTGTTTTTTTACTTTCCTTCCGCCTGTCTGCTGTTTGTTGTCTACCATGGGTTGTCTTTGTTCAGTTATCGTCACCCCAAGAATGATTTTGCAATGTTTTTCTTCCAAATATATCCCTCAAGTTCTTCATCAACATACCCGAGGATGTACAAGGACGAATCATCAATGTGAAGGACAACACTGGTTTGTTACTATCCACACATGTGTATTGTGCTTAAATTCTCGTGGAAATTTCTCATTTCTTAACGATAATTTTTGCCAAATTGATCGGAGTTATTAGAAGTCAGAATATGAGAATTTCCATCAAGCAGTAGACAGTAACAAACCATCGTTGTTGTTCGCATTCATAATTTATTCATATCACCGAGGGAAATGGGGAATCCAGCAATTAATTCTCCCCCACGAGAACCCAGGGCATCGAGGGGATTCCTCTGTTGATCCCTCTAGGGCATCCTGTTTATTCACCTGGGGATTCGTGTTAGTTACCGTTGCTGGATTCACCTTCAAGCATCATACGATCTCCCTATGTCTCTCAGTGAGCGATCTGCGATTGAATTTAATCAAATCATAGAGTAGTTTGAGTAGACCACGTTAATATGGGTTTTCACGGCAAACGATTGGTCACTGAACGTGCCGCCATGCTGTCTAGACCACTCGACTGAGACTGGACTAAATGAACGCTGAAATGAATAGTAATCGGAACGTTTGACAATCATCGATTTTACTATATACGATATCATTTCCGGTGGTGTGCTGCTCGGGCGGGAATTCCATCCGCAAATCTGACTAGTCGCTGTGGTATTGCTGTATCCCAGTCCACATTTGTCTGTATGTTAGAATTGGTTGTGTGTGTCATAGTTCCTGCTTTATCTTAGTTTTTTTAACTGGGGTAAACAATAATTTACGTAAATCCAAGATGTTAGCGGTTAACAGTTCTTCTGCTTTCACAACAGATGCAGTAACCCAGTCTACATAGCGATGGCCAAACTGCGCACAGTATCTACACATCCCTAAAGGTTTTCACTGCCGTTGACCTTGACATAAGCACATGTGCTTGCTTACCTATGACCGTATCACTCCCACGATGCCTCTGTATCCTCAAAGTATTTCAAACGTTTTATGATCGACGGCGATCTGGCTCGGAGTGTTACAAATTCATGAAAAAGTAAAAAGGCGGCGCCAGTCTAGAATCTGGCCGCCTCCAACACTAGAGAGCGATTTATGCTGGGATACATGCTGAGTACGCCAGCTTGCGCCTGCGCATCAGCCCATTGAACAGATTGAGTGATGTCACTTACGTCTTCAAATGCCTGTGTAAGCTCCTCCAGGCTTATGGTATTGCTTGTGTCAATATCATGATCCTTGAGCACCTGAATAAGGGACAGAAATAACATTGGGATCATCGAGACTAATAATGGCAGGAGAGTTAATGGGCATGGACTGCCCAGTAATTTTAGCAGTGTTTTTGGCTGGACATGAAGTCGCCATCTTGGATTTTACTCATTTTAGAATTCAGCGCCAAAGCGTGGGGGAAAATAGCACTTGGCATGGGAAAAACGGTGATTCCCCCACCTTTCGAAGTGCGTTGGCATGTTTGTATTCGAGACGGACACTGAACTCTGGAAATCACTACTTACATATCAGGTTTCGACATGGCATAAAACAGTTGTATTTATCTGGGGAACAACGAATTCGTCTGAGCGGGTGCTTTGAGGAAGCCGTATGCACGATATTCGAACGTCCTCAAATTTAACGCGTTAGAAGTGTTTATCAAATCTCAAAAATATCTTGTACTTCACACAAGCCTTGCTCATTGAGATAGCCGTGTACGTCTACAGCAATTTTTTTAACGCTGTGATAAAAATAACAACCAATGAACCGGCGACACAGGACACCTGTTGGCCACCTTCGTGGAATCTCATGCTCTTTCGACATAGTCATTTTTGTGCAGACAATAAGGGTATTATTGGCTGGGTCTTCTATGCCCAAATATGGGCATATTCGGAAGCAGATGAGATCTTGTGTGTGCTTTGAAAAATACACATAGCTAGCCTTCGTTATAGTGTTAGATCTCCTGTCGTAGTACAGTTTGGTCAGACGAACCATGGCTAGAGATGGCCTATCATATTCAGATTTTGCAAATACTTAAATATTCATGGAATTAGTTACTTTCATAAAGGCGTCCACCGCTTTGATGACTTTCCCGTGCTCCCTCGCTGCTCTCCGCTGCTTTTTGCGATCGTGTTGATACTTTCTACAGAAGAACGAATATGGTATTAATATTAAAACATTAAACTTGCCCAATACAGTCCAAACTGTATTGAATCGACTGGTCATTTATTTTTACATGCTAATAAGGCGCCAGATTTAGTTATTTCTATGGCAAGCCAAAGTGCTTTTTATTCGAGAATTTCCGATATCGGAATTAAAATTTCTTTCAATTTCCGATATTGGAAAATGAATTCTCATTGCAATTCCCGATGTCGGAAATTAGAATTTTCGATATCGGAAGAATTCAATTTCCGATTATCGGAAATTGTCACTGAATTTCCGATATCGGAAATTGCAATTCTAGTTTAAGTAAAGCTTCCAGAGCTTCATTTCCGATATCGAAAATTCAGTGACAATTTCCGATATCGAAAATTCAATTTCCGATATCGGAAATAGAATATCGGAATAAAAAGTACTTTGGCTTGCCATATATTTCTAGTATACACAGCTGAACAAAAAAGCATTGGTAAAATGGTTCTACATGGAAAGGATTTGTTTCTATAGAACCAGTAGGGAATTATAATATTTTGTTGTAACTGGAGAACAAAGTCAAATATATATATTTATACAAATTGAGAGAAAACAATAGCAACTTGGTCAGGGATATGGCAGTCTGCTTCAACTATTGTGTGGATTTCCGGTCTCTCCCCTTGATTGTTCTGATGGACTGAGAGCAAAACTCGAATGGCCGCAAGCGGGTTGCTATAAAAATGAGATTGTAGTCGTACTTGGACAGATCGGTTTCTGGGAATTTCGGTAGCTCAGTTCCTCGTCGACTCTCCAATGCTGTGCGGTACATCTCTTGCTCGTCGTTATCATACTAGAATATAAGAAAATCCCCAATTATTTTAATTAATAAAGAACCATTACAGAAACTTTATGATTGGTTGAATTTTTCTTACAAGTTTCTTCACCAACTAATAAATATACCCGAATTGCCATTTGAAAATACTCAAAACTCAATTGATCATGGGAGATCCTTCACCTGGTAATCCTACGTCGCATAGTAAAATCAAGCTGCCTGCGTGCCTTAGCTGATAGATACTGGCGCGATCGGCTGTTTTTGCAGAGTACCAACAGGTATATATGCTAACTTAAGGCACTCGCGATCAGAAAATGTATTGGTCACATATTCTAGACAAAGAATTAAAAACTATCGGTATGTACTATACATCGGGTATATATGCCAGAAACAGAACACTGAAAGACACCCATCTCGTAAAGTTTGGTATGGTACAAATCCTACTATATAGAGATTTATAGAGGTCTTCTCTTAAATCACTGGTGACACTGGTGATTTTCTCAATAGTATTTGAACCTTGATATTTCCTCACGTTATATTACAACTGTACATTCAATGGATGAATTACCTCACGTGGCCACATCAAATACCGCGGACAAAATCGAGTCGGCGTCACCAGATGAGTGACTTATTAGAAGACCTCTAGAAATCGTTCTGAATGTATGGTAGAACGATGGAATTTCACAAATCTATGTTTCATGGAGAAAGAATATAGTATAAAACTTTGAACCATATTCCATTATACTATAATATGATACAGGCATATGCGTTGTACATAACATACCGGCAGTGTTTTATTTCTTCATTTTCCTAGAATATCTGATTAGTAAATCATCAGTTTGCAGGGTACCAACTAGAAATTTGGACTTAAGCTATTCGGAAAGGCTTTCTTCTAAAGAATGTGAACAGTTCTTTTCACTTCTACTTCCAAAACAGTCTAAAAATAGCTTACAAGAAGGAATCCCATTGATTTGTCATTCCATTTGCCGAACCGGTTCGACTTTTCATATAGACTGGTAAGCTGAGACAATGGCTGGAGTTTTCTCAGATAACTGTCCTCCGGGTCCATAGAAAGCCACCATCCTGAAAGTTCAAAATGTTACTATATCAAAGAGAACCGAGGCGAAAATTATTTAAATGAAATTTCTAGGCACAAATGATTTTATGTGTGATAGTACAATATTTATCATCTGATATGTTGTTTGCTAGATTTGACGTTTTATTTTTGCTACAACTTGTCTGACTTGACGGAATTAGCTGAATCGTCGCCAAGACCAGCATCACAGGAGAATTAAATTTCCTTTTTCAATATAACAGGACGATATAGTCAGATTCGTTTTTGAGGGATGATAAATCGACAAAAAGACTAACCTAGTGCATTAAGGATAGCTATCCCGTTAGAGGGTCAAAATTTGTCTTTTTTTATTTCTTCATTCAAATATTCACTATTTCGTCTAACATTTGGTGCAAAAATGAAATCAAAATAATAAATAAAAGTGCTTCAATATTAGGATTAAAAAATTTAGTTTCCGAGGCACTGGAAAAAACTAAACAGATTGCCTTAGCTTGGGCTTGGCTACTATTATTTTTGTCTGTTAAATTTCCCTTTCCAACCTCATTTCCGCAGTATTTTTTGGTAAGCTAATAATCTATTAGTCCTACTTATTTACATAAATCTACCCCCTTCTGATCAAAACCATGCAAACATCCATATTTTTGTTTCTAATTATAACAATGACACTTCGATCAGACACCCGCCGTGAAGCGAACTACTCAGGTGTGAACAATTCTCAGCTGAACAAGTTTTAGCAAGTTTTTAAAGTTTAAATTGGACTTTAAACGGCCTTGATGAATAAACTTAGTGTAATAGTTATCCAGAATAAACATGAATTCGAGTAGGTGACATAAGACAGATTAAAAATGTATTTGACAATAGAATTCAAGCAAAAAATTTGAATAAATTTATCAGATGTATAGCTGGACACATTTTGCCCAATTTCTAGCCTTTCATTTTTTTTTACAAAATCCAACATTTAAACGTTTATTTCTCGAAAAGTATCCATGCTACGTTTTTGAAATTTAGCATGCTTGTTACTTATAAGTTGATTTAGTAAACTTTATCTCACTTTTTGTAAGTTCGGCTTAGTTTTTTAATTATTCAACTTTTAAGACAAACGACGATAAAATAGTACGTTTTTTTCAATTTATTTTAGTAAAATAGCTGTAAAAATAAAACCAGGCAAAAATATAAAAAAAAATGAGATAAAGTTTACTAGTTCGAGTTGTCTCCCATCAAGGTAACCATCGAAGTTGAAACAAGATCAATAGTTTTCATGAAATTTCAATTGAAAAATGGACGTTATTGTTTTCATTTGAATTTTTTAAAATTGGAATATTTTCTACACAGTAGCAACGTCGGTTATACAAATCATATAGTTGGAATCCCTACGGTGTACGCTTTCACAATGTTTCCCCTTACGGTGTACGCTTTCACAAAATAAAAAAGTTTATTATGGTTATCTTGTATATTTATTGATACAGAAGACAGGTTGTCATGGGGGCGCAAAAACTGTCTCTAACGGGATAGCTATCCTTAATCAATATATGCCTATACACTTACCGTCAAAACAATGGATTGGATAGTTACAGAGCACGCCCCCGTCCACGTACACATCAGTATGGCCAAACTGAGTATATTGTGTGGCTGCGAACATTCCTGCATATAAACAATATAATGTCAGTTATACACTGTTATGGTCCAGCTTGTAACGATAGTAAACGTACAGTGAAATTTAAATAGAACATTGAGTTGATGGGCCGCGAAATCCGCATGGGAAGCGGCCCTTAATTACAATTTCAATCAAATCAAAGTTATCGTCCAGTACAGATGTTGGAGGTGATGCGTGAAGGTAAACCGTGTGCTATCCCAATCCACCCCATAAAGACAACCTTTGAAGTTTTAAATATGTGTATATCAAGTGAATTTATAGAACACACCATTATTCAACCCGAATCAAATGTTGGTAATAACCTCGTGAAATGATTTGACAGAAATGGAGTTTCGTTCATATGCACCGTTAGATATAAGCAACGGCTGAGACTTACCGGGAATGGACATTGACATGCGCACTGCGATGCAGATTGGCATGTCGGGAGTAGATTTTGGGTGACAGTATATGGTGCTCATTTGATTCAGGTTGGTCACTGCCACACATAATTCCTTTCCCAATCTCTCGTAAACCTAAAATGATGGAAAGAAGTTGTTTTTTTTCTGCAGAAATTCCAATGCATCATGAGTTATCTGCAAGATTTAAGCCCTCTGATTGGATGATTAGGGTCAGTCGGTGCATATTGTAAATAGGGAGAACAAATTGTACCTTACGAAAAACAGATTGTAAATATGGATAACAGATTTAACATTACGGAGAACGGATTGTAGAGCAAGGAGAACAGATTGCACATTATGACGAACAGATTGTACATTACGGACAACATACTATATACACAGAAAAGAGATAGTACATTACGAAGAACATATGTCACATTACAGAGAACATGTACATTACGGAGAACAAATTCCCATAACGGAGAACAAATTTTACATTACGAAGTGCAGATTGAATACTACGAAAAAACAGATTGTACATTAGATAGTGGTGTGTCAACCTTGCAACATATTTACCTGCATAAAGGTGATATTTCTGTCTTGTGTCTGCTCGTACAGTCGGTCTTGTAACCAACGAAAAATCTTCTTTCCTGGATTCCAACCGTAGCTGGATAGGAGATTTGGTAGAAGACTGAAATAACCACAGCTGTGATCTGAAAAAAAAAGATCGGGAAACTTTCTAATAATTATGGTAGAAGTCGAAAAATTACCTAAATCATCTACAGAAGGTAAGAGAGTAAATTTGGATATAATTTCAAACGCGGGAAAGCACAAAATTAAGCAGAACTTCGATTCGTGGAGTGTTAGCATTAATATCCGTCGAATCATTTGATGCGGGCAACCAGTACTGTTTGACACACATGTATACAATTTCGAACTACGCAGAAAAGTAAATTAAGAACCAATAAAAAACCTTCCTAGAACCAGGGATTCTCTTTGATAGTTCCAGCAGAACTTACCGACGCAAATCAAATATAATTGTAATTCTATATAATTTAACAATATTCGATGAAACAATCGCTCTCATGTACACCACGGGGAGACATTCAGGGATATTTATTTTTTAAATAGTTTGACCTACCTAGGAAGACCTTTCTGAGATCTTGGCTGAGGAAGTCTCTAATTTCATCCGCACTGAAGCCGACGCACAGTAACGCGGCAGTCATGGCGCCAGCGCTGGCACCGGCGTAACGCTTGACCTGTCCCATCATTCCCATATCTTCCATTTCCTGGGTGAAGAAGTGGAGTGTTACAATTTTATCAATTTACGGTGCAGACACCTATATTTTCCCACACAACATTTTCTTGGAACCTTTTATATGACTTAAAGCTATTAAACATATAAAGAAATGAAATATAAAAATGGTGTCGCCACATCACCTTAACAAATGTAAATGCCCATCAACGGATTGACTCGTGAATAATAAGGAAATGAAGAAAGATAACGTTTAGATTAAATGTTTTGATAATTTGTTTCTCAAATGCCCACTGACATGTTAGTCAATCCATCGAAGTAAAATGAATCTAGAACCAATTCCGAACCAACTGCCCACAGGGGCACATGTTCTCCTTCATGCATAAGCGCATGTGATGGTCAATGGAAACGAATCTCAAAATAAGTACTCTTACACCCAAAATGCCAAATTAATATGAAATACTTGATACACCAAAAATGTAAGAGCAACTCGATATATTATTTGGCATAGAGTGACCTTGACCTCTGATCAATTTGACCCATTGACTTTGCATTGTGGTAGAACTCTCGCCTATCAAGTGGCAGATCCCAGGTTCCATCCCGGGCCGTGTCATAACAAGGACTTCAAAAATGGAACTTGAATATTCCTCGCTTGGCGCTCATCAGGAAGAGGATAGATCAAGGACTGGTTGTACCGGTGTCAGGACAATGTGACTGGGTCATTGTGATATGACTAACATTGTTGAAAGCGACGTTATAAACCTACTCATTCGCGCTTGTATCACGAGAATACTAAAGAGGTAGTAATACTTAACCCTACCTGGCCTGGGCCCCCCCCCCCCCCACCAAACTTTCTGGGCTATCTCCGGAACGACACAAAATGGAGAGCTGACACTCCGTGACTTTATAGTTTATCGTATTTGGGTCATTTTGACCCTATTTGCATAACCCCCCGAGCAGAGGATCATGGGTAAATCCAAGATGGCGACCACGTGGGGTCCCAGAAAAGTGATGTTTTTGTCATATTTCTTCAAAATTTCTGCTTTTCCGCAATGAAAAGTGGGCAAAAACTATTTTATTTCACATTACTTTAATATTTACTAATTTACCATGCATTTTTTGCGGAGAAATTGCAAAAATAAAAATTTCGGAAAATCTGACCGAAAAATCGACAAAAAATGCCGTTTTTTGAAAATGACGTCACTGTGACGTCATCAAAGCGGCCATCTTGGATTTTTTTACATTTTCTGGTAGAGCTTGACCCAAGGGTATAGTGTGATAAGTTTCAGCTCCCTAGCTCAAGGGGTAAGAAAAATACATTTCGACAGGTCCCAAAAAGTCCAGGCCAGATAGGGTTAAGTTTCATGGGAGTAAGTTTATTGGGAATCAAACAGACAGCTCTGAGAGCTTTGTTGGGCCCACAGGCCCGCAAAACAAGAGTCTTGGGGGGTGTGGGCGGTAGTATTAGGGTGAAGTGTCGAAATATGGGGTCTCTATATATAACCCCATGCTTTATATAAATCCACATCAAGGTGTGAAACGGACTTTGGGTGAATCGAGAAATAAACGGTTTACCGCCAAATAAAATACATCAGCATATTCTACAAGTTAGGGTTAGTCAAATTAGTAAATTTGTGCAATTTTTTACCTTTGCCGGGCGATTCAAAATCCAACGTAACTGTCCGTCCATCTAGGAACAGTTAGATTATGGCGGGCTTCGTTCTCAATTCTGATTGGTCAGTCGCGACAGTTGATCAGTGCGTGACCTCTCTTGCCGGAGGCGTGTCGCGACTGATCAATCAGAATTGAGAACGAAGCCCGCCATAATCTAACTGTTCCTAGATGGACGGACAGTTACGTTGGATTTTGAATCGCCCGGCAAAGGTAAAAAACTGCAAAAATTTGACGACGGGAATATATAAAGAGATACTTGTAGAATATGCTGATGTATTTTGTTTGGCGGTAAACCGTTTATTTCTCGATTCACCCAAAGTCCGTTTCACACCTTGATGTGGATTTATATAAAGCCTGAGGTTATATATAGAGACCCCATATTTCGACACTTCACCCTAATGCCACCGTCCACACCCCCCAAAACTCTTGTTTTGCGGGCCTGTGGTTGGGTCATAAGAAGGTACCATACCTGCAATAGACGCCTTTTGCCGGTCGTCTAAAAATTGCAAAAGCCGCGATGATTCTTCCAATAGTGCAATGCGAACCACGAGTAAACTTTTGCCTCACGCATGCTGTAAGTATAGACACGGACCGAAAATTGCTGAAAAAAGTTATTTCAAAGGATTTTTCACATCATTTATTCAGACTTCTTTCACTTCAGAATAGTTCAGTGATATTTCAGGTCCCTGTCAGCTTCTGACACTGTCTATAAACAAACTTATGACGGTGATTTTCCCGATTTTTCTTCTTTTTTGCCACTTTCAGACGACCGGCAAGTCGTGTATTGAAGATTATCACATGGATACTGTTTTACCCTAACCTGGGATATAAAACCGACGGTACCCAGCTCTGTATTTTAATATATTTGTCCAAAATCGTGACACGTCATCATCAGTTCTGACGTATACGACATCGGCTATCCAATCGAGAAGCGAATGTGGTTGAAAAATAGTCGACGACGTGTTGGCCAAAAGCAGTTTCTTTGAAGTAGTTGCCTGGCAGACTATCTTTCGGGCGCACGTTTAAACAATCAGATTTGGCGTTGAAGTGCTCCAAAGATGTGTGTGGCGGGGGGAGGGGGCAGAAAATGCAGAGGTAGGTACGATAGTTTGCACTGAAATCTGGGAAGGGGCCAAAATCCCACCAAACTTTCTTCGCTACAATTGAGAGCTGACACTCCGTGACTTTATAGTTTATCATATTGGGGTCATTTTGAGCCTATTTGCATAATCCCCGGAGTACAGGATCAAGGGTAAATTCAAGATCGTGGACACGAGGGGTACCAGAAAAGTGATGTGATTTCTCTTCAAAATTTCTGCTTTTCCGCGAACAAAAGTTGGCAAAAACTATTCTATTTCACATCACATTAATATTTTCTAATTTATCATGCCGGTTTTGCGGAAAAATTGCATAAATGAAAAATTACAAAAAATCTGACCGAAAAATCGACCAAAAAAATGCCGTTTTTTGAAAATGAAGTCACTGTGACGTCATCAAAGCGGACGTCTTGGATTTTGTTCACATTTTCTGGTAGAGCTTGACCCAAGGGTATACTGTGGTAAGATTTAACCCCCCCCAGCTCAAGGGGTAAGAAAAATAATTAGGAAAGGGGGGGGGGGGCATTTCGAGTTATATTTCACCTTTCTAGTTAAACTGTATTAAGATCTGTTCATGAGGTGTTGGTCTCTGTTCTACTTGTCCGCTGAACCGATTAACGCGAAACTTGGAATACGTAATGGATGAGTCAGAGTCTATCAAAGATACTCATGAGATGTTGTTCTGAGAAACAATATGGCCGCCAATAACCAATCAAAATTGTCAGATATCGAGTTTTGATGGCGAAAACGGCTATATCGACAGGATGATGATGAACAAATGGGCCCCTAAGTCTGGAACTGGTCCGATTCACTCGCACGGATCTCATCAGATGCCTAGATGGAATGATGTAGATTAACGAATTCCAAGACAGCTACAGAACCAATTGTCAAGAAACTTCGGGATCTACCAAGGATACTCTCAAGCGTTTCACGGGACAATATGGCTGCAATCCACAGTTCAATATTGTCGGACTTTTGGTAACGGATTAGAACGACCAAAGTGGCTATATGTATGTTTGGGGACACCGAGATGCAAAATGTGGTGTTTTCAAAGCCTGTGGCCATGGAAATGCCAGTAGATGGTGGTTTTTTCTTGTGAACATCTCGTGAATACCTGTCTCCCTGGGTCCCTGGTATCCCACTTGTGGCTATATTCATATTTATATTCAGGGAATTTATTTTCTTTTTAGTTCATTAACTATAAACTGCTGTGAACATGGTGAAGAAAAACCAAATGCATGCTCATTTTCTCCGACACGGATGGCTACAGCTTAGACGACGTTCTACCTTAGGCGCATTGTCACCGAAGTGACAGCGAAATGAATAATGGCTGGCAAGCTCTTAATGCATTTATATTAAGCCAGGGGCGTTGTGGTGTCACAAGAATGTTTTGTGCGCTGTTCGTTTGTAACAGACTCAATGTGATATCTTTGAAATCCGGGACATACCCAAGGCGTAGGCCTACTCATATTTTTTGCAATATTTAGGATTCTATCCTCTGTCCCCTGAAGGAAGGGGGGGGGGGGGTGTTGTTGGAGGGGCACATTTCGCCAGATTTTCTACTTTATCTCCGATTCGACAGAATATTCAGTGCTGGCATGCCATGACTTTATAGCCTATCATATTGGGGAGTTTCGTTGTCTTTTTTCAGTGTTTTTGCAAATTTACGCGTAAAGGTGCAAAAATCATTTCATTTCACATCAGGTAATTCTATATAAATTTTCTGGAGAAAATAGCAAGTTAAACTTCGGAAAATATCACAGTAAAAATACATTTAAAAAAATCATTTTAGAGTAAGACGTAATGACAACGGCCTGCTGGAATTTATTTTAATTTTCTGGCGGAGGTTGACCCAAAAATGAATTGTAGAAATCTGTGCCCGTTCCTCTCGCCCCATATCCCAATGAGTAACCTATGAACAATATTTAGGGGGTGGGGTGAAATGTTCAGGCCAGATAGGGTTAATCTTTGAAGATGTTTCTGAAGGGACGGGAAGGGGTCATTATTTGGAACAGAAAAAGCCTGTTTGCCTATATGACAGGTTTTTTCTTATAAAATAGAAACGTTCTTTCAAATCGAGACTCAGATGAATTGGGGCTTCAATAAGAAGCCTATATTCTTTTGAAAAGGCGCATAATCAACAGCGTCGCTATTAACAAGGTCATGACCTGATTTAAAGTGCAAACATGTGTCTAGACATTATTCAACAAGTGGTGAGCTGAATTGCGCGCAAAAACAGACACGTGGTTTAATTGTGTCTGCATATTTTAATGTAGCCTACGGGGGTCAAGAATAAAAGTATTTGTGAAATGTCAAATGTTACTAAAGTGACGATTTATCGTTGAATTTATTTATTTTCTCGAAATTCGTGTAAATGACTTTGAATTGGATTGTCGAGACTAAATCTAAATCAGTCTTTCCATGATACCATTTCCAAAGGAGGAGTCGCGGTCAGGCAAGGCAAATAATTGAGGTATCTTCACACACGCAACCAGTCGAAACACTACAGATATTCGAATGACGGGACGTTGAAACGTGAAGCAATCTCAAGTTACCTCAGATTTATTGTTAGGGGATATTATATCTTACACCAGGGTTATCTAAATCCTGTGCGAGCTAAGCTGTAACTCCGAAATGACTCTTCCAAATACAGACAGGAGGAATATAGAGAAACAATATCCAGTTGAGGCTCCATACCCATGGTGCGTGTCAAACGCTCTTCTCTGGAAAGTTCAAATGGTTTGCTGTCATCTATGAAAATATCAAAAGACCGTCTCGCGCATGTTATACATTACCTTATAGCCTAATCCTAATCAATACTAAAATCAAAAAAGCAGAATTTGTCACGATTGGCTTATATCGGATACCGATGATGAGAAGGAGCAAGCAAGGATTTTTCATAGCGTTACTACTAGATGGTATATCAGGGAAATACCATCTATTTTGGAATAGCAAGGTTGAAACTTGAACATGAATTCAGTTGGCTGGAACGGCATCTTCGCATGCCCAAGCCGAATACTGCGCGTGACGGAACGTTATTGTAGTATTTAACTGGAAACGTGAAGATGCTGGACGGGTTTCTATCTATATAAGAAAAAGAGCATGAGACCACCCTTCAATTTGCTTTTTGTTGCTCCTGTCGATCCAACATTTGTCAGGCAGTAATTGAATACTGAAAACACAAAATGAATTCGAATCCTGCGTTCTTACTTTAGCCATCCTCGCTACAATCTAATGTCGCTAATTAAGATCTGGGACAGTCTGTATCTTAAATCTGTCGAGCATGTCAGACTGGCGACCAATCACAGTCCAACTTCAACGGGCGAATAGGTGCCTATCCGAGCAAATAATAATCTTCGCTGTTGCTTATGGAGAGCGAGAACTTCGTCAGCCGCCTGGGTTGGATTTTTCTGCGCCCCGTCCACTACAGAAATAATCGGATAAGCACCTATTCGCCCGTTGGACTGTGATTGGTCGCCAGTCTGACATGCGCGACAGATTTAAGATACAGACTGTTCCAGATCTCAATTAGCGACATGTCCGATAGAGGAGCGCTTATTAAGTCTGAGTTTAATCAGATTGTCCTCGCTAAAACCAGATTTATCATAGATAACCCCCGTACAGATGGGACAACTTGTGTTCTTGGAAAATGTCAGTGTAACTTGCAGCCAATCAACAAGTGGGGCACACACGATTTGTTTTTTGCGACCACATGACAACTTTATTATCCCACGTTCAATCCGATTGGACACCTTGATCATATGATAACCTTTCTCTGCTCCACGTTCCGGAATGCCGTAATTCCCCCATTGTCAGAGTTTGTCACCTTACAATGGAAAAAATATTGTGTTGTCTCAACACAATTTTGTGCTAAAATGACTTCAACACAAAATGTTTTGTGTTGAAATCAACATGGTTTTGTGTTAAACTCCGTATATCAACACGAAATCACGCTGAGTTCAACACAAAATGGTGTTGATTTCAATACAAATTGTGTTATTCTCAACACAATTCTGGTGCTAAAATGACATCATCACAATTTTCGCAGTGTATCTGACAGTAGGAGAATGGAATACGGCATGCTATCCAAAATGATCAAAAGTTCGGCTTTGCTCCAAAAGAAATCTTGACACTGGGAAGATGCGTAATATCATGCAAATAAGTTGTTCCCCATCGGATTGTCAGCATTAAAGGCAGATCGAGGCGTTGGACTGTTGGAACGCATCAGTATTTGAAAAATGACCTCAACATGTATTTGTTATCCAGGTAACATTAAGGAGGAGTTCTTAGCCCCATCACTCCACCGGAGGAACATATGAGTGACCAAGGGGCTCCGAGTTTATTTCAATTTACTCGTAATATAGCTAGTTTAGGATATTACGGCTGAGTTCTGCGAAACATCCGATTTTGGGTTGTCATTATTGTGGTTATTCAAATAGTAGCACATTCCATACTGATATAATACATGGACTTACCTTTAATGCGCCACAATAAGCAAGTCCTTTGTTTCCGCCTCCCTCTAGAATCAGATTCTCGAAAGGGTATGTGTATTTCGTGTGATCCACTGCCGCGGCCTTTGCGTCTACATCGTCCAAAGTGGTGCTCAACCGTGAACGAGTCTCCCGTACTTCGTTCGAAATTCCAGGAGTTTCTGGGGGCACACTCTCGTCAAGAAAAATGGAATTGCCACTCTCCG
Source organism: Hanleya hanleyi (assembly GCA_036873755.1). Taxonomy (NCBI): domain Eukaryota; kingdom Metazoa; phylum Mollusca; class Polyplacophora; order Lepidopleurida; family Hanleyidae; genus Hanleya; species Hanleya hanleyi. Next base: position 71,465 of record JAVTVY010022880.1, read on the forward strand.
AAGATGACTCTATATCCGAGTCGTTGCCCGGATCTACGCTTCCATACTTCTGGTTCGAGATTTTTGTTTTGGTGGATTTATTTCCCATCTTTTTATATATTTCCTTGTTGCCGGTTTTGGTGTGGGACTCTCTTCTCGTTATTTCTCTCGAGCTCGCCGTTGACGTATCCGTGATCTATTTTGAACCTCCAATGCAGGGAACTTCGGTGATTTTTCTAAACGCCCTCTCTCGACCAAGGCATATTTCTGGAATACGATAAAGAGATATTTGTTCAGATTAAAGGTTGTGTCACCTGTACCGCCGTAATTCATTTCAAGTGAAGACGTACTGGTGTAGTATCTGTGAGTGTATTACAAATCAAGTTTATTTATACAAATTCCCTAGCCATCATTAGTCTGACAAAGCCGCACCATGGCAGAATATGGGTTTGACATAACTATACGACAGTAGTTGCATCGAATCACCTTTGTGATCTATTACTAATGACATTTCCGAATACAACCATATTTGAGCAAATTAGAAGCCAGGCAACGTGATGTATATTTGAACTCGGTTGTAAGTATCCGTTATTGTTTTGACTGAAGTGAAGCTAACGTGTCACTCTCTCAATGACTAAAACGGAAAACGTCCCAGATAGAATTGGTATTCGCAATAGTAGAATTACTTTCCCTTTAAAATGCCTGATTCACGATATAACTGTCGTTAATCCTAAGTCTAAAGATTTGCCCCGGCGCGGCGACAGATGCATTGACGCCTGACTCATGGCATCAAAGTGTGGTTCGTTTATTTCCTCTTCTTCCTAGGACTACATCATGGGACATTTTTTAACTATTGATAACACTTGTAAATATGGAAAATATGCATCCAAATTACCTACTATTTCAAGAATATAGGACGAAATTAGAAATTACATTAATGATAATTATGGCAACTTCAGGTCGAAAACAGCCCAGATCAAGATTAAAAATATTTCCAAAGCTGCAGGCATATGCAGGAGGGGCGATGTACGATCCACAAATGTATAGCGGAATCACGCGTCAATGAACCTTCCACTGAAGCGGGTCAAATCTGTTGTCTGCGGATTAACGACACTTGAGCATTGCTTTCGGACTTGAAAAAATATTTTCCCTGACAATAGTTTAATGAATTGTTTTGACTCAAGTTAGACATGATAGTGGTGATTTTCGTGATATAAAACCTGTGGATTCGGGTGTTTCGCCTTTTCGGTGTTCCAAGCATGGCCGTTAATTGGATATCGACGATAATAGTGGACCGTATAATCAGCTCGTCGATTTTCGCTTAATGGGGCCTGAATGTTCGACAACGATTATATGACTATAAGTTCCATGTTGACTGTGTTTGAGAACGTTTCCACCTGGGTGGGAACGTTTCCATCTGAGTGAGGACATTTCCATCCGGGTGAGAATGTTTCCATGTGGGTGGGAACTTTTCCATCTGGTTGAGAACATTTCTACCTGGGTGAGAACGTTTCCACGTGGATGAGAACCTTTCCACCTGGATGAGAACCTTTCCATGTGGTTAGGAACGTTTCACCGGTGAGAGAACCCTTCCACCTGTGGGAGAAAGTTTCCATCTTGGCGAGAACGTTTTCATCTGGGTGAGAACGTTTCCACCCGAGCGGAACGTTCCCACCTGGGTGAAAATGCTTTTACTTGGGCGAGGAGGTTTCCATTTGGTTGAGGGCGTTTCCACCCGGATGGTAACGTCCACCTGGGTGAGAACGTTCCCACCCGTACGGAACGTTTCCATCTTGGTGAGAACGTAAATTTTACCTTTTCGGCCAGTTGAAAACCGAGGTTTTCACCCGGATGAAAACTTTCACAACGAGGTGAAACAGATTCCATCCAATGGAAACCATTTATCACCCAAGCAGAAACGTTCCCACACTGGTGCGGCGTTTTCATCGGGTGTATATGATTCAACACAGGTGAGAAACGAAACTTAACTGACAGGCATGAAAAAAACCCGTCAGCATTTGAATGGGGAAACCTAAGTGAAAATAAAAAGATAATGCGTCAAATTATCATTCCGATGTCAATACGTAACGTCTACCTGGGGCTATGGCTTTGTGCAGACAAACGCATAATTGTAAACATGAAACATGCCAATTTATAATGATATTCATAGCCCATGTTATATTAATAAAAAAAAGTATTCTCCGTTGAACATGTAAAGGGAATACGCGATTAAATAGAGTATCTAGCGGGGTTTCACAGAACAGGTCACAAGCGACACGATGTTAGCTGCATGTATGTGCTTTGAAATCACGGGGGTCGATCATTAGTTCGGCATTTAACACGGCATGTCGTCTTTTACTGACCAGGATTGTGAATTTTATTAAAAATAGACTTGGTTTCCTGAACGCCAACACGTTTTACTCAGTCGTGTACTGAGGCGGAGGGTCCTCCCCTAAATGTCTTTCTTCCCACTTTATCTAACGTGCTGAAACATATCTCACCCGCCTCCCCCCTCCAAGACTTGACAGGGTTATTATTAATGTGATGTGAAATAAAATAGTTTTTGTCAACTTGTCATCGCGGAAAAGCAAAAATTTTGAAGAAATATGACGAAAAAATCACTTTCCTGGTACCCCACGTGGTCGCCATCTTGAATTTACTCATGATCCTCTGCTCGGGGGTCATGCAAATAGGCTCAAAATGACCCCAGTATGATAAACAATAGAGTCACAGAGTTTCAGTTCTCCATTTTTGTCGTTCCGGAGATAGCGCAGAAAGTTTAATAGGGGGGGGGGGGCATTTCGCTTCCCCCCCCCCTTCCCGGTCAAGTAGGATAAACTAATTAGCTGTAACATTGAATTTGTAATGCATTATTATTGCTTACTATTCTCAACGAACTCATAGCAATATTTCATCCTCTTCATTGGCATTCATGGACCCCTGATTCAGTCCAAGGGTGATGGCCGATCTAAAGGTGTGAATCAATTATTACATTTTGTTTATTTTGACGTCATGTTTTAATTAACAATTTTCGGAATGTTAACGTGGAAAGATATTCTGGTAACAAGCAGATTCGGATTCAGCACCCTTGAAATAGGCTAAAACAACTTGTTACCAGCTTGTACTAAAACATGCCTCAGGAACATTTTCCAGAGGCTTTTTCTGAATTTTCCACCTGTCTATAAGGACTTCGTGTTCGTAAAATTAGCAAAATTCACGAATTTCAGTCCAGCGCCTATTCTACTCGTAGTTCACTGTGGTGGAACAACCAAATTGGAATATTTTTTTATGGATGTCAAATCGATTATTTTTCTTTCTCAGGATCCGTGTCACCGATTTCATTAGATCCGAACACGTTTTCCTGACATGTAATTAAACATATATTTTCATGATAAATATGCTTTTATAAAAATTGCATTCATGCTGGAATGTTCAACGAAGGTGATGGCGCTTGTTGGATATTTTAATCGAGATATCGACACGTATGTGAGCAATTTTCAATACTCTCTTCACATTTAAATATATTCGACATCATCGTTTTGGGAAGTTCCTCGTATGTGTTGTATGCATATCATGAACTGCTGTATGCCTACACACCCGCTCATACTACTGAGAATAAAACAATAATTATTCTAACTATCAGTTATTATACGAAACGTACTTACAGCATAAGCATGTATGTCATTCAGATCCCTGGTATTCACAATTTCCTATAGCGTTCGCCTTCTCCGTCTGTAAACAACGAACCAAGATGCGTCTGTAATAGTTGATAAACCTCATGCGCACGACACGTATTGCCTTATGACAATTTTAAATGTTCGGCTCATTTTTTGCTTGAATGTGACCCAGAAAAATAACAACATGATTTGAACTCCCTGCGGCGCGCAGTTTGATACAAATATTGATGTGGGGTCATATTCCAGACAGAACCTGTTTTAATATTAAAGACTAAGTGCAGATGTCCACAAGCTGACAGTCGAAGTAGATGGTCAGACACGAACACCCGCTGTTCTACAGTTCAAACAACTTTAAAAAATACGATAATTATACTAAAGCAAATCAACTAATTACTTTTTCCCCATCAGGCGACAGCATGCTGTAGAATTGTATGTTGTTTTCACAAATAATTTTCAACTTCCATCTACAGTCTTACACGGCGAACAGTCACCCGTGGGGTTCCTGGGTGTGAAAAGGAATAGGACCCCACCCGTGTGGTTTCCTGGTATGTAAAGGAATATGAGCCAAACGTCGTGATACGACTGAAATAGTGTTGAAAGTGACGTTAAATCATATTCACTCACTCGGTTCTTTACTGTAACAATTCGTCGGTGGAATATTAACTACACTGAAAAATGTTTGTAAAGTTACAGTAGAAAGTATTGTAAAATGTGACAGTGGAATTTACTGTTGAATAGAAGCATCAGTTCCAACTGCTATTTTACAGTTACAAGCATCTAGTCCGACATTCATAATCCAGCCGTCGTCCATTAGAGAATATCTGCGTCCATAATCCAATGACCTATTCCATTTTCCATATAACAGTATTAGCGCCAAATTCAAAAAGACAATCATAGTATACATAAACATAGGCTTGTTTCCTGCAAGAGAGAAGCGGTCAACAGTTTTCAATGATGCCGGCAAGACATCATGATGTTCCAGAAATATCAAATCCGTATCGCTGATCAGTATTCTTAATCCATAATATTCGTTATAGAGTCGTCATCTAAAAAAAGATGTATCTCAGTCACGCTTTGATTTTGACTGTTCATATGAGTATCAGGAGGATCTTGAAGTACATGGGTTCATACGGCCCCTAGCCCCGGGTTCATAGCTGTAGCAATACAGACAACTAGTGTAGGTTTGCATCTTCTGGATAATATACAGTATTAATTGGAGTAAAAGGCAACAACGCTGTATTGTAACATTGTCCGTGTGTAAAATTACAGTAAGATTATTAGTGTATATTTACATTCAGTAGAAATATCGTTCATTATTTTCGAGGTGTATTTCTTATACCTTTCCAGATCTTTTCATCTAAACACCTCAACAAAAGTAAGTTCCCCCCTAAACATTGGTTAATATTTTCTAAGATATTTATGCGATTGTAACGAGATTTCTCACAGCGCATTAGTGTGACCAGCTCAACAATCAGTGAAAATGATTACCCTGTAGGTGGTGCTATGCCTGAATGAACATGAATTCAATGCAAGACGGTCGCATTTCAAAAATTGCAAAACAGATTATCAAAGACAGATTTTATTCAATCACGAACACATGCTAACAGTTAGAGCAAGGACATTGATATCCAATCACACGGTTTGACTAGAGCAACAATCGATGAAAAAGATTACCCTGTACGTGGTGCTATGCCTGAATGAGCATGCATTGGATGCAAGACGGTAGCATTTCCATAAATTGCAAAACAGATTATTAAAGACAGATCTTATTCAATAACGAACAAATCCTAACCGGTAGAGCAAGACAGTGCTATCCAATCACACGATTTGACCAGAGCAGCAATCGGTGAATATGATTACCGTGTAGGTGGTGCTATGACTTAACCCTGTCAGGCCTGGGGGCCATAATGGTCCCCCTCCTACCAAACTTTCTCTCCTATCTCAGGAGCAACAACAAAATAAAAGCAGATTTTTTACATGTAGTTTGTCATATTGGGGTGATTTTTAACGTAATTGCATACTCCCAGAACAGAGGATCATGGTTAAATCACTGGGACTTTTGGGACCTGTCCAGGTCTGGGGGCTATCCCCCCCACCCACCCAAATAGTTTTCTTACCTCTGGAGATTGGATACTGAAACTTACCACACTACACCCTTGGGTCACGCTCTACCAGAACATGATGCAAACATTTGATGACGTAACAGTGACGTCATTTTCAAAAGGCATTTCTGGTCGATTTTTTTGGTCAGATTTTTCGAATTTTGTTATTTATGTATTTTTTTTGCAAAAACCTGCATGATAAATTAGTAAATAATAGTCCGATGTGAAATAAAATCATTTTCACCCACTTTTCCGCGAGGAAAAGCAGAACGTTTGAAGAAAAATGATGAAAACATTACTTTTCTGGTACGTCACATGGCCGCCATCTTGGATTTACCCATGATCCTCTGTTCGGGGGATATGCAAATACAATGGACGTTCAAACTGACCCCAATATGACAAACTAAAAAGTCTGCTTTTATTTTGTTGTTGCTCCGGAGATAGGAGAGAATGTTTGGTAGGAGAGGCTATAATGGCCCTCCAGGCCTGACAGAGTTAAGGCATAGCACCACCTACACGGTAATCATATTTGCTCTGGTCAAACCGTGTGATTGGATAGCACTTTCTTTGCTTTAGCGGTTAGGATTTGTTAGTTATTTAATAAAATCTGTCTTTGATAATCTGCTTTGCAATTTATGGAAATGCTACCGACTTGCATTCAATGCATGCCCATTCAGGCATAGCACCCCGTACAGGGCAATCTTTTTCACCGATTGTTGCTCTGGTCAAACCGTGTGATTGGATAGCACTGTCTTTGCTCCACCTGTTAGGATTTGTTCATGATTGAATAAAATCTGTCTATGATAATCTGTTTTGCAATTTTTGAAATGCGACCGTCTTGCATTGAATCTATGCCCATTCAGGCATAGCGCCACCTGCAGGCTAATCATTTTCAATGATTGTTGCGCTGGTCAAACTGATACTCTGTGAGAAATCTCGTTACAATCGCATAACTATCTTAGAAAATATTAGCCAATGTTTAGGGGGGAACTTACTTTTGTTGAGGTGTTTATAATACACAGAAAACTTCAAGTACAATTTATCTAAAATGTGCAAGAAGGAATAATGAGTTTGCCTGCCAAGGTTCAATTCTCGGGGGTGGTCGTTGGAGTTAATGTACATGTTCAAAGACCAACTTAGCCTCTAATATTGCACCTTTCACAAAGCTGATGTGCAGGATGATAGAAAGAAATGTGTTTGATCTTATATTATCGGTGGTGCTGAATATAAATATATATTTAACCGAACCATTACGTTCTGAGAATTTTCTTCTCTACTCTCGTGAAAGACTCTCTCTTGAAAGTCAGAGAACTTGACTTCTTTAAATGTTATAGGCCAAGGGACTTTCTGCTGACCATGGATTTGTACAGTTATTTCTGTTGATTTAACGGTATTTTTGTTGTAATTATGCAATACTACCACTGTTGTAAAATTACAACATATGCTGTAGAAATACAGATATACAGATCGGGGCATGCTGTAAAAATACAGTAAAACGCGCTGGTAGCCTTTTTGCCAGCACTTTCTGCTGTAAAATTACAGCACCATTGTTTACTGTGTACAGATGGGGCACGCATCATATGTTTACGGTCTGCAACGATGCGTGGTACAGTATACTCAGTCTCATTACCCACTATCAGTCCAGAGGGAGGTGTGAGAATTTCAACAGAAATATCCAAAATAAGAATGAATCGATATGATGGTTATATCATATCTTGGACGTACGGCAAATATTATCTCATGGGCGTGGCCAGGATTTGCGGAACATATTATTATATGTTTTTTGTCCCCCGCCGCAACGCGGCCGGGGACTTTAAAATGGTTCTTGCTTCTATGTGTCCGTGCATGCACGGACATGTCCGTGCAAATACTTCGTAAGCAATAACTTCTAAATGCTTTGTCGGATTCCTCCGAAATTGGGCATCTGCATTCTTTGCGACAAGACGTCTCTTGGTATTACGTTTCAGCAAGATCCGCCTGTAGGTGGCGCCACTGGGGTCTTGCTTCTATGTTTCCGTGCATGCACGGACATGTCCGTGCAAATACTTCGTAAGCAATAACTTCTAAATGCTTTGTCGGATTCCTCCGAAATTTGGCATCTGCATTCTTTGCGACAAGACGTCTCTTGGTATTACGTTTCAGCAAGATCCGCCTGTAGGTGGCGCCACTGGGGTCTTGCTTCTATGTGTCCGTGCATGCACGGACATGTCCGTGCAAATACTTCGTAAGCAATAACTTCTAAATGCTGTCGGATTCCTCCGAAATTTGGCATCTGCATTCTTTGCGACAAGACGTCTCTTGGTATTACGTTTCAGCAAGATCCGCCTGTAGGTGGCGCCACTGGGTCTTGTTCCAATCTTTAGTGCATCTCAGTGCATGTCCGTGCAAATACTTCGTAAGCGATAACTCCTAAATGCTTTGTCGGATTCCTCCGAAATTTGGCATCTGCATTCTTTGCGACAAGACGTCTGTTGGTATACGTTTCAGCAAGATCCGCCTGTAGGTGGCGCCACTGGGTTTTGTTCCAATCTTTAGTGCATGTCCGTGGATGTTCGTGCAAATGCTTCATAAGCGATAACTCCTAAATGCTTTGTCGGATTCCTCCGAAATTTGGCATCTGCATTCTTTGCGACAAGACGTCTGTTGGTATTACGTTTCAGCAAGATTCGCCTGTAGGTGGCGCCACTGGGTCTTGTTCCAATATTTAGTGCATGTCCGTGCAAATACTGCGTAAGCGATAACTCCTAAATGCTTTGTCGGATTCCTCTGAAATTTGGCATCTGCATTCTTTGCGACAAGACGTCGCTGGTATTACGTTTCAGCAAGATCCGCCTGTAGGTGGCGCCACTGGGTCTTGTTCCAATCTTTAATGCATGTCCGTTCATGTTTGTTCAAATCCTTCGCGAGCGATAACTTTCGAACAATTTGTCAGATTTCTTCGAAATTTGGTAAATGCATTCCCTGCGACAAAACACCGTTGGTGATGCGTTTCAGCAAAATCCACCCGGAGGTGGCACCACTAGAGTTCATTCCATTATTCCATGCTGCAAGTGATAACTTAGAAACACTTGGTCGAATTTCTTTGAAATATCCTACATATGTACCTTTCTGGGTAACATGAGAAACGTTGCGGCTCATCGGATTCTTCTCAAATTTGGCATGCATTTACCATGCCACGAGCTGTTGCTTGGGATTGCCTTTCGCTCACTTGCACTCACAGGTGGCGCCACCTGGTGGCAACATCACAAATTCGTTTCCGGGTAATAACTTGAGAACTGACCATCGGATTCTTCTCAAATTTTGTATGAATGTACCGTGACATAAGATGTCGCTTGATAATGCATTTCAATGACTTGCGCCTAGAGGTGGCGTCACCTGGTGTCAAAATCTAAATTTGGTTTCTGGGCAATAACTTGAGGACCCTCATCGGATTCTTCTCAAATTTGGTATGCAGATGTCCCCACGATACCATGTTCCTTGGGATTGTATTTTTCCCGCTTCTGCCTACAGGTGGCGTCTCCTGGTGGAAAAATTTGTTTCCGGGCAATAATTTGGCAACTGCTCATCAGATTATTCTCAAATTTTGTATTCATATGTGACCCACCCCAAATAACATGAACACCGGTGGGCATCTAGTACCGGCAATAACTTGAGGACGCCTCTTCAGAGTCTCAAAGTTCATATGCCGATACCATGACATGAGATGTCATTTGGGATTGTGTTTTGCCTGCTGCACCTACAGGTGGTGACTCCTTGTGGCAAAGTCTAAATTTGGTTTCTGGGCAATAGGTTGAGGATGCCTTCATATTCTTGTCAAATTTAGTTTGCAGATAATATGCCATGAGTTGTCTCTTGGGGTTGCATTTCGGTTATATAATTTTCATGCTACATGGTAAAGAAAATATATTACAGTAGCAATCAACATTCAGTCAGCCATTCGGAGTTGATCTCAAAACCTGGGAAGGTGGAAAGACCCCTCTGCTTCTTACGCCTGTGAAGTAGCTGTTGCTATCCTCATGAATATCTTCTGAAACCGACAGCGCTTATAAATATTGCTGCCATTTTGGCGGGGGACCTAGCATCCTCTGGCTGCTTGTTAATTCTAGATCTACGTGTCATTCGCAATTTGGAGTTTTCTAGAGGCTGCATGAACTTGGAGCCCCAATACATGAAAGATTTAGACTTAAGTTTTATATGGAGAGAATTACAAAGTTATTTCGTGTGTAATATATTATCAACATCAAGTATCCTGGATACCTTGGTAGGCCTACACATGGGAATGGATCGTGTTCATGAAAAGTCCGTAGTGTTGATAGGCAATATTTTTGATCAATAAGAACTGGATTATTTTCGACCTGAATTTGCCAAAATTAACAAAAATGTAAGCATAATGGTCTTTTTATGGAATAGTAGGTTAATTTTATCCATATTTATCATATATACACCGGCTATCAATAGTAGGATAATGTTATCCATATTTATCATATGTACACCAGCTATCAATAGTAGGTTAATTTTATCTATATTTATCATATATACACCAGCTATCAATAGTAGGATAATTTTATCCATATTTATCATATGTACACCAGCTATCAATAGTAGGCTAATTTTATCCATATTTATCATATGTACACCAGCTATCAATAGTAGGATAATTTTATCCATATTTATCATATATACACCAGCTATCAATAGTAGGTTAATTTTATCCATATTTATCATATGTACACCAGCTATCAATAGTAGGTTAATTTTATCCATATTTATCATATATACACCAGCTATCAATAGTAGGTTAATTTTATCCATATTTATCATATGTACACCAGCTGTCAATAGTACATGTAGGATAATTTTATCCATATTTATCATATGTACACCAGCTATCAATAGTAGGTTAATTTTATCCATATTTATCATATATACACCAGCTATCAATAGTAGGTTAATTTTATCCATATTTATCATATGTACACCAGCTATCAATAGTAGGATAATGGTATCCATATTTATCATATGTACACCAGCTATCAATAGTAGGATAATGGTATCCATATTTATCATATGTACACCAGCTATCAATAGTAGGATAATGGTATCCATATTTATCATATGTACACCAGCTATCAATAGTAGGTTAATTTTATCCATATTTATCATATATACACCAGCTATCAATAGTAGGTTAATTTTATCCATATTTATCATATGTACACCAGCTATCAATAGTAGGATAATGGTATCCATATTTATCATATGTACACCAGCTATCAATAGTAGGTTAATTTTATCCATATTTATCATATGTACACCAGCTATCAATAGTAGGATAATGGTATCCATATTTATCATATGTACACCAGCTATCAATAGTAGGATAATGTTATCCATATTTATCATATGTACACCAGCTATCAATAGATTTTAAAAACCCGCCCAAGTTAAAGAGACATGAAGAAGAGCATTTGCGTACACTTCTCCATCCATAAGATGGCTTGCGAATCGTGTGTCTCCATTATCGCGGAGCGATATCCGGTACTTTACCGTATTCTGTTCGGCCTTCATCCGGCGGAGAACAGACTCAAGAAATCTGATAAATTACAGGTGTTCATACCACTTTGGAAACAGATATTGCCTGGGCTTACAAAATATGTAGGTATGAACAACTTTCGTATCATCCAAGAGGTGTGGTAGATCTGTAATTTTGAACAAGTAGGACATCACATGACTCGAAAATGGCGGGTTACGTTGAGGTTACGTCGGTAGACTTTAGCTGATTGGCTGACGAAGTCACGTGGTATTGATTTCTGGAAATTCCCTCTTGCAGTTGCCGAAAGTAGGCTGAAAATGGATACACAGGATCCCAGGGTCAGTCTTACGGCGTATAGATGACCGATATGTTTACAGGTTGGAAGAAGAGTGCATGCACGAATAAACAGCTGCCTCAATACACCTGCTGGTGCTATCGGCGCAGCTCTTTCGTTAAAGGATTAAATTGAAGTTTGTGCAAGTTATAGCGATTAGCTGATAATATATGGATGTTGTTCCAACAAAACTGACACTGAATTATGGAACATAGTCGCAGCTGGTTATGCCGTCGGTGCTTGTTAATTCAGTAACTTCGCCGTCGGAGCTTGTTAATTCAGTAACTTCAATCAACGTTGATTTTCTCCTATAGTATGCATCTGATCGGAAATCTATACGCGAGGAACCGGGGTATGGGTGGTTTGGGGGAACGGGTTCACACAGGGGCTCGTTACCGTTAATTGTTATTTTGGATAATTATGATTATTGGATGGAGGTGGTCGTGGTCACGAAGAAAAGAAGTTCACGGCCACGACCCCCTCTTCCAATCAACATAATTAACCATAATTATCAGGGCCAACAATCGATGCTCTAAACGGACCTTCTTCAATGGTAGTTTTTTGTGTTATTTGCAGTTTCTCTGCAGTTTCTACAAAGTCTTCATGCGTCAAATCCACCAATGTATAGTCCACTAGGGGTGTGTTGGTGCAGAAAACTTCCGGTAAGTATACCAAAGGTCTTCACAATTAGTTTTAGTAATAAAATATTCTATTTTTCTAGAAAATTAACTTCTTAATGTACACGAATACAGGATGTATCGGTTCATGTAGAAAATATTAACAGAATAGTTTTCCAAACACATATTCTGGAATAGTTTTTCAATATATTATTCAAAATAATTGCGGGTGCCTTTGGTAAATGTGAAACCGAGGCGACTACTTCCCGGAAGCAGCTTTACGTACCTTTAACCTCAAAGAACGGCAGTTAATCAGAGGAAGATCAGATACTTTCCGGAAAGGGCTATAGGTGTGTCAAATCAGTTAAAATCTTTATCTGGCATGCTTTAATTACCACAAACACTCCAACACATGTATATTTGAGGGGTATATATATTGTGGAAGGGCTTGCAACGGCTAAAACATGCCACGTAAATATTTTAACTGATCTGAAATCCCAATACTTTGATGTCTTTGATGCATGACCAAAATGTGTTAAAATTTTAGTGGGAATGAAAAAGGGAAGGCAGTTATTTGGAATTTACCGAGAAGTGCATGTATATTGAAGAGAAAATGACGGGAGACTGCATTACGATTTTGCGTGGTGTCAACTTTACATTTCCACTCTGCACTGGTCACAGTTTTAGGCAGTAGTGGTTACAATAACATCAATGCATCTCATGCAGAGGTGGTCGATTATAATTCAGTAATTATAGTTAATGTACAAGAGCCATTAGTGAATTAATAAGGTCCCTGGGCAACACATCCTTACTTGAAATATCCACACAAATTGTCGCGAAATAACAACGTTTCACAAATAAAACCATGGACTATAGTTAGGTTATGCGTACTTTGCCAACTGAAATTTAGAACTATGCCGATCTGCACTGCAGTGACATTCGGATGATCTGGACGCAAGGAAGCTTGGCACAGGAACCATCACAATAATATGATAAATGAGTAATCACGGGTCACACACTCGGATAATTTCTATAAGTAGGTGATCCTTAATGTCCCCATGTGTCTATGGTAGCATGTGCACCACTAAAATATCATCTGTAATAAAGGATGATTTAAACGTAAGGACGCCAAGAGTGCGGTTTTGTTCGTCAATTGCTGGCGAGTTTTGGACAAATTACTGGGTAATCCTCCGTATAATTTGCCGCACTTTTACATCGCCCTGTAAGACATAACGCACATGGCAAAATATGAATTCCTCTAAAACAAAAGCCTTATGGGCTTCAATATACGCCCATGCATGCTTAACTTTAACTCTTTAAAACTTATTGTTTAATCAGAATTTGACCTTGAACTTGATCAAGGTCGGTCAACTTGAATAGGCTTCCAATTAATCACTAGTTGCATATGTACTGTAGCGTAAATTTGAGGAACCGAACTATGATCCCTGGAATAACTAGAATTTGACCTTGATAAAATAGGCCAAGGTCGATAAAATTGGAAAGGCTGCTAGTCAACCAGCAATTGCATATGTTGTATAAAACTGGAGAGCTTAGATGGAGAAAAACACAGAAAGACGGGCCAAGCACGCAATAGAATACCCTTTAACCAAACTTGACAACGGGGTAAAACTCATTAGGCGTCTTAGACTTCATTGACATCACAATCCACTTAGAGTCTGAATTGTACTATATCATAAAGACAACAATTTTCAGTGTATTTTCAATCACAGTTACTTGACCTTTGACATTCTGACCTCAAAATGAATAGAGTACCTCCTTGTCCCATGGGTCGACTTTCCCTCCTATTATTTAACACTGCAAAACTCGACGCGCGACGTCGACGTCGAGTTTTGGAACGCGACGTCGCTTTTTTAATTGCTCAAAAACTCACCGCGCGACGCACATTTAACCCGAATAGAACACCACAATTACGCTTGGACTGGTTCCTTTGGTTCAAATAATTATAAGTGGCCATCGTCTGAACCCCAGCATGAATTTCCTCCCGTTTCATTAATACTTTACGAAACGGACATAATATGCGTATTTAAAAACCTATACAAACTCTATAAACATTATATAAAGTGATGTTAACTCGTTATTACGAGAAAACGAAGTCGTCATAAGGAGATATTCTGTGGTTATAGCAAGGTACGAAGAGATACGCAGTCGTTACAGCGGGGTATAAAGTCGTTATAAGAAGATACGCATCTTTATAACGAGGTACAAAGTCGCTATAAGCAGACACGAAGTCTTTTAGTGAGATACAAAGCCCTTATAAGGAGATACGCCATCGTTATAGCAAGGTACAAAGTCGTTATAAGGATATACGCATCATTATAAGGAGGTATGAAGTCGTTAAAAAGAGATACGCTTTCGTCATAGCGAGGTACAAAGTCGTTATAAGGATATACGCATCGTTATAGCGAGGTACAAAGTCGTTATAATGATATACACATCGTTATAACGAGGTATGAAGTCGTTATAACGAGGTACAAAGTCGTTAAAAGGATATACGCATCATTATAAGGAGGTATGAAGTCGTTAAAAGGAGATACGCTATCGTTATAGCGAGATACGAAGTCGTTACAAGGATATACGCATCATTATAAAGAGGTGTGAAGTCGTTAAAAGGAGATACGCTATCGTTATAGCGAGGTACAAGGTCGTTATAAGGTTATACGCATTGTTATAACGAGGCATGAAGTCGTTATAAGGAGATACGGTGTCGTTATAGCGAGGTACAAGGTCGTTACAAGGATATACGCATCGTTATAACGCGGTATGAAGTCGTTATAAGGAGATACGGTGTCGTTATAGCGAGGTACAAGGTCGTTACAAGGATATACGCATCGTTATAACGATGTATGAAGTCGTTATAACGAGATACGGTGTCGTTATAGCGAGGAACAAAGTCGTTATCAGGATATACGCATCATTATATCAACGAGGTATGAAGTCGTTAAAAGGAGATACGCTGTCGTTATAGGGAGATATGCAGTCGTTATAGCGAGATACAAAGTCATTATAAAGAGATACGTATCGTTATAGCGAGAAACAAAGTCGTTGTAAGGAGATACCCTTCGTTATATCGAGATATAAAGTCGAGTTAAGCGAGATACAAAATCGTTATAAGGAGATACGCTGTCGTTTTATCGAGATACGCATCGTTATAACGAGGAACGAAGTCGTTATAAGGAAATACGCTGTCGTTGTAACGAGATACGCTGTCGTTATAACGAGATACAAAGTCGTTATAAGGAGATACGCTGTCGTTATACCGAGGTACCAACACAAAATACTCACACGTTATATACAAATTATTACAATATACAAAATCATGAATAGTAGATGATAAGTCTCTTTGACGAGATAACACGTTATCAAATGATACGAGTTCATTATCACAAGATACATGTACTAACTTATTACAATACACTAACTTGTTATTACGAGATATGTAAGAGATAGTGGTTATTAGGTCTTAGCTATCGCGTAATTACTACGACTGAGCTAGATCGTAATACACCTCAGTTATCTCGTGATTACGATTTAGCTATCTTGTTATTACGAGAAACTAGCTCGTTATTACGAGATACTAACTCGTTATAGCGACAAATCAGCTCATTATTACCAACAATAAGGTCATTATAATAAGAGATACTCGTTATTACGAAATAGTGACTGTTCAAAATCATTATCTCCTAATTACGACTTATAACGAGTTCGTAACGCGCAATAACCTGTTCATTTCTCGTTATTACAAAGTCGATTTATCGATATACAAAAGAATTTACTAGTTTACCTGTTATAGCGGGAAACTAACCGTTATTACGAGATACAAAGTCTTTATAGCGATATACTAACCGTCGTTATTATGATTATAGAGTATCCATAACAAGATACCGGTATAACAAACATTATTACGAGATCGCAATTCGTTATCACGGGATATAAAGTCGTTATTACGAGATACTGACTCTTTATTAGGCGTAAGTGTCACCATAGAGACTTATTATCTGGTAATAACGAGTTAGTATCTCGTTATAACGATTATGTGTTTTGTAATAGCGAGTTAGGATATCGCAAAAAAAACCGTTGGTTATCGTTATGCCAACCTTAAATCTCACAACAACAAGTTAGTTTCTCATAATACTCATAGTATCTCTTAATATCGAGTTAATATCTGGTAATAATAATTTTGTATCTCACAATAATTGACTTTGTCGCTGTAACGACTTTGTATATCATTATATACAGTTTGTACTAATAACAGCCATACGATGTCATCGATACTATAGTTAGTCTCTCGTAATACCGAGTTGGTGTCTCGTTATAACGACTTTGTATCTCATAATAACGAGTTAGTGTATCACAATAAATACTTGATTTCGTAATGATGAGTTAGTAGCTCGTAAATTTATGGCGAGTTAGTAAGTAGTATATAAACCGTAAATTCCCGCCGATTTATGCAAATTTGTGGAGGTCACGTGGCGGATCTCGTCCAATCAGAAGCGAGTATTTCAAATCCGTCACAGAGCTCTCGTCCAATCAGAAGCGAGTATTTCAAATTGACCAAAAAGCTACCTCCAGCACAGGAGAGTTCCAATTTTTCCAGGTCAAAAATAGTTCCATGTATTCATCCGCGGTGATGCGGTTTTGGTGGTGATGCGGTCGCGGGGAAAAAGCTTCCGCGGAGAAAAAGTAGTCCCTAGATAAAATGGTCCGATGGGGTCGAGTAAGGTATCAAAGTGAAGCTGATGTGAAGGGGCATCTGATGGACTGGGTGTAGGGTTGAAATATCGGCATTCTGCGCATGCGCGGTGGCCGAAGGGTATGAAAATAGCCTTTTTGGAGCTAGGGGAGTCCCTAGTGGACCGATGGGGTCGAGTGAGGTATCAAAGTGAAGCATTCGTGAAGGGGCATCTAATGGACTGGGTGTGGGGTTGAAATAGCGGCATTCTGCGCATGCGCGGTGGCCCAAGGGTATGAAAATAGACGTTTTGGAGCTAGGGGAGCCACTAATGGGCCAATGGGGTCGAGTGAGGTATCAATGTGAAGCCTAGGTGAAGGGGCATTCAGGCAATGGGGTGGGTGCATGTAAAATTTTTCCTGAAAAAAAAACCCCGGAAAACGTACTTTATCGTAAAACCTGGGAAAATGCCTATATGGAGTATGGGTGGTATATAGGTCGCCGGGCTTAACGGGGCTCGCCTATCAATAGAGTTATCTCCCCCTAGTTCCAGGGTGGGTGTATGTAAAAACTTTCCTGAAAAAATACGGAATACGGACTTTATCCTAAATTACGGGAAAATGCCTATATGGGGTATGGGGGGTATAGGACCATCCTGGGAAACCTACTTCTCCACATTTGCGGTATAGGTTGTGGGGTCTCGTTTTCTTAGTCTCGTCAAAACAAACATGATAAGAAGTGTCCCTCGTTTTACTCGTCTCGTCATTTAGAACATGATAGGAAGTGTCCCCGTGCGAATCGGGGAAATTTTTGAAAAAAGTCACCGAGCCCCATATAGTCCCATACTGGGGTATAGGTTCAATGTTTATCCCCCTGGGAAACGTACTTCTATACATTTGCGGTAGGGTTGTGGGGTCTCGTTTTTCACGTCTCGTCATTTAGAACACGATGGGTAGGGTTGCGGAGCGAATTGGTGAAATTTTTGAAAAAAAGTCACCAAGGCCTGGGTAGGCCCATAGGCCTATACTGCATGGCTATGGGTGTATAGGGCCATACGGGGTGGACATGTTGGAGTCTAGGTGAGTCCCTGGTGGTCCAATGGGGTCGAGTGAGGTCTTATTTTGAAGCTCTCGTGCAGCAGCATCCGACTGGGCTAATGGTTCGTCCGTGTTCAATAGTCTGCGCATGCGCAGTCTGGCCGTAGTATAGAAAAACAGGCATTTTGGGTGCTATGTAGGGGTGTGTTTGGGTTAGAGATGAGCTAATCACGGTTCGAATGGGTCGTGTGAGGTGTCAAAGTGAAGCTTGTGTGGGGTAGAGTCAGAATGGTGTGTTTTTGAATGCATGTCGCGTCAATCTGCGCATGCGCAGTTGATTATAGTAAGTAAAGTGGCCATTTTGGGGCAGTGAAGGAAGGTATTTGGGGTCGAGATGGGCTATTCACGGTTCGAATGCGTCCTGGAAGGTGTCATCTTGTAGTTCTCGGGGTGTACATTCCGATTTGAGGGATGTTCGCGTCATCTGTGACGTCATCGTGACGTCATCGGTACGAGTAGTAGCGAAAGTGGACCATTTTCGGGCAGTACATGAAGGTATTTGGGGTCGAGATGGGCTATTCACGGTTCGAATGCGTCCTGGAAGGTGTCATCTTGTAGTTCTCGGGGTGTACATTCCGATTTGAGGGATGTCCGCGTCATCTTTGACGTCATCGGTGACGTCATCGGTACGAGTAGTAGCGAAAGTGGACATTTTCGGGCAGTACATGAAGGTATTTGGGATCGAGATGGGCTATTCACGGTTCGAATGCGTCCTCGAAGGTGTCATCTTGTGGTTCTCGGGGTGTACATTTCGATTTGAGGGATGTTCGCGTCATCTGTGACGTCATCGGTGACGTCATCGGTACGAGTAGTAGCGAAAGTGGGCATTTTCGGGCAGTACATGAAGGTATTTGGGGTCGAGATGGTGCGGTAGGAATATCATTCTGCGCATGCGCAGACGCAATGCGGAGCTCTCGTCCAATCAGAAGCGAGTATTTCAAATCCGTCACAGAGCTCTCAGCCAATCAGAAGTGAGTATTTTGACCAGGTGCATTATGGGCCATATCCAAGATGGCGGCACGTATGTTCAAGATGGCGGCACATCCGGTGTCGAAAACTGGCCATTCCGTCGGGATGTGGTCACCTAGTGTCGAAAACTGGTCCTTGTATGGGTCCTGCTAGACGTTTTAACGCCATGATATAGACCGGAGAGAGAGAGAAAACAACAACAACAAGGATGACACATGAGGGAACAACAACAACAACAAGTTTTTTTTTCATATAGTTTATTTTCCCCTCCATCATAACATACCCACGCTGGGGGAGCCGCGTTGGGTATGTTTATAATTCAAGAAAGACTCTTGTCCAATCAGAGACCGCCATTTGCATCTGTCCTATTCGTTCCTGTCCGTTAGATGTATTCTTGGCCAATCAGAAGTCGCCATTTCAGAGAGTTCCTTCTTCGGTCATGTTCATTCTGAACCGTTTATTCTAATCATCGTCGGCCAGGCCTGGATATTCTTCGGGCAGCATGTCCTGAAACAGTTGTTTGCGCATTTTGATCGCATTTTCCAGGGCCTCGGTGGGT
Organism: Hanleya hanleyi; assembly: GCA_036873755.1. Lineage (NCBI taxonomy): Eukaryota > Metazoa > Mollusca > Polyplacophora > Lepidopleurida > Hanleyidae > Hanleya > Hanleya hanleyi. The sequence goes on from JAVTVY010022880.1 coordinate 91,022, forward strand.
GGTAAGCCCATATCCTCTTCCAAGTGACGCTTGGTCTTCATGATGGACCTGTGCGTGGGGTCCCCTTTCATTTCAAGCGGTAGTAAGGTATACTGTTCATAGATCGCCATGGCTGTTTTCCTGATGCGAGGGCGCATTTGGGTGTACGTCTGTTGTAAATTATCCTCTCCGGCGTCCTCGATCGCTTCAGCGTGAGTATTGATA